>CM052097.1:1425276-1483673 GCA_028453745.1 Agapostemon virescens | reverse complement strand
TAATAAATAAATAATAAATATCTTGATACAATTTATATGATTTTAATATCACCAGGTACGTTTTTTCACAGAGGCTTTGTATTAGATGATTGCAAGTTTGTTTCTCAGTGGAAAATAATAATAAAAAAATAATAAATAAAATGCAAGCAGTTGCATTTGAACACATTGCTCGCCGCACAATGGGACAAATGGACTTTATGGCGATCAAAAATCTGTTTAGGATGTTTCCATGAGTTTTTCTTTCTCTGCCGTCGAGTAGAAGGGATAATAAGCAATATGGAGGGCGAGTTAGACACAGATACGAGACACCAGACAGCGAGCGTTACTTAGACTGAGATTTTCTTAAAAATTAGTACGATGTGACACTTTATTCTTTTCCGTTTTTAAGAGACAAGGGTTTGTTCTCTTAAAAGGCATCGAACGTATGAAAACGTACATCGCGAATTCTTTTGCAATTATTGAAGTTATACAAATGTTTTCATCAGAAATTTTCGGATGTAATTCTTTAATGACGTATACCTTACAATAAGAATTGTATGAAGTTTCAATAGATGCAGTCTCGTTATTATTACAAAGTAATGTATATCGTTGGATTTATTGTTCGGTAGTTCTAGCGTTAAAGAAGTTGAAACTTTTGTTAAGATGTAACTTCTTTGATTTAGACGCTATTGTTAAAGCGGTTATACTTTATACGAATTCATGTGCCTAATTCGAGTGATACAGATATGAACTAATTTAAATGATATCTTTCGAGATAAAGTTTCTCACAAGCACAAATTCAATTTGTAGAACCATAACACTTTACGGCACTTTATTCTTCTCCGTTTTTAAAAGACAAAGTTTTATTCTTTTATACTGTATCGAACGTATGAAAACGTACATCGCGAATGGTTGCAACTTCATAAAAGTTTAGAACTATTTAAAATAGTTGAAGATTTTGTAAAAATGTAACTTTTTTGACTTAGATGTTATTGGTTATTTATATTTTATACAAATTCATGTATCTAATTTGGGTGGTATAGATATCGCGAACTAATTTAAATTATATCTTTGAAGATAAAGCTTCTCGCAAACATGAATTAAATTCGTAGAACCATAAGATTTCTTGGTGACTGATTTTCTGTCGACTTTAAGCATCAGCCACAAGGAAACGAAAGCAAACATAAGAAAATTGAGTTAACAGTGATAGGCATCTATTATCATTTTTCTCTTTTGATTTTGAGATACGTTTGCTTTTGAGTAGAATGCATGAAAATATATAGGATGTCCCATCGAAGGTTTCGTGCGTAGAAATTTGTCAACTTACTCTATTTAGGGGAAGACACTTTATGATGGTTACAAATCATCTTATTTGAACTCGTTTTCGTTTGGCTGGGCTAAATTTTAAACGGTACCGAATGATCTTTTAAGACGAAAGAATTCACCTTGAAATCTTGGAAGCACGCCCATTTGGAGGATACTTATTACCATCGTAAGATGTCTCCCTCGAAACAGAGTACTAGTAAGCGAGATATTTTTTCTCTGTATTAAAATGATTATCCAATTGCGGATCTTGATGTATTGATAGCGTTTGTGCATTTTGGAATGCGTTTATGCTTGCAAACGCCAATGACATCTCCGGTCCACTGTTACTATGAAAAATTGTTTAACACGTCAAGTGCCAACTACAAGATAACTCGTGGTCGGCGCCTTAGGCAATAAATTCAATTTGATCATATCATATTATTAAAAACTCTAATTATAGTACACAGCAACGATCAAAAAAGCATATAGAGTGCACAAATATGACGTCTTAGGCAATAACGCAAACTACGCGATAACTAGTAGTTTGTTTACTTGCCATATTTGTGCGTTCTATATACTTTTTGACAATTACTATGTACCATAATTAGAGTTTTTAATAATATAATATAAACAAACTTACTTGCCATATTTGTGCATTTTATATATATTTTGACAATTACTATGTACCACAATTAGAGTTTTTAATAATATAATATGATCAAATAATATAATATTAACAAACATACTTTCCATATTTGTGCATTCTATGTGCTTTTTTATGATCACTATGTATTATAATTAGAGTTTTCAATAATATAATATAGTCAAATTAAATTGAATTTTTATTAATTCTGAAAATTACTGCGGCAGTCAACGCGTCAACTAAAGTCGATCTTCATCTCGGTTTCCATAAAACAATCTATAAAAATTGGCAATTTTCTACAGTCATTTTCCAACGTTCTACAAGCAGAAAAGAGATTCCTTCTTTATAAACATTGCAAGGTTTCTATCCGAAGAAGGTTTTAAAATATTTGAAAACCAAACGTTTCCAACCTTCGATATCTCTGTTCAAAGATTCTACCGTTAAATGTAAACATCATAGTTCGCAGAATGAAATGATAATCGAGGATGTTTACGAGTAAAAACGTTCTCTTCCGCAAGGACCGATGCTCGGAGATTGGAGAAAGGGATTGTGTATTTTCAGGAAGAGACAAAGAAGGAAAAGGATTACACGCGAGGATCTCGACGTTGTCTGATAAAACAGTGTCCGGAAGTAGTATCGCACCCTTTCGGGAGCGCAGCCCGGCAAAACGAGCCGAGGAATCCTATAGAAAGGCGAAGCTCGAAGTTGGTGAAAGCTCCGGGACCATCGCCAATGAGTCCTTTATAGCAGCTCGGGATCGGAAATCGCGTACCGGGATTATCCTTCGGCATCCTGGAATAGCTTACCAAGAGACGGAGACACCGAAGCACGCCTGACAGAAGTGATATATAGGCGTCGCTCGAGTTCGAGGTGTGGGGGTAGGGGAGTTTAGGGTGGTCGAAGGGGGTTGGATTGCAGAGGAGGAAGCAGCGGTAGCAGCAACGAGGAGGAAGAGGATCCTTTATGGTGGCGTTCGTCGACTCGAAGGAGCGAGAACTCCGACGGTGGGCTTTCTCGCCCTCCTTTTCCGCCACCTCCAACATCCACCTCTTCCTCCTTCGGCGCTCTCCTCCGATCCCTCCCCTCGTCCTACCCATTCTCCAGCCCGCCACCCCCTTTATTGGCACACCCGGTATAATAAGGAGTGAGTTTGTATTTAGTCGGCCATGCGCAGTACTGGCTGTTGGCGTATCATCGATCAGACCGGCGACTGACTATTGGACCAAAACAAGAGGATGAGAATGGGAATGGGAATAAAGAGAGAGGGACAGCCGATATATAAAGTGTGACGGGGAGAGGCGGAAAAGTCGGTAGGGGAGAAGGAAAAAGAGAGGGAGGAATGGAGAGGTAGAAAGAGAGCAGAGAGCAGAGAAAGAGAGAGAGAGAGAGAGGAGAGAAAGAGAAACGCGTTCGGTGATACCTCGTCGAGAAGAGAACACAGGGGGCGAGAGAAAGAGACTCTGAAGCGGCGTCCAAGTTGGACGGGCTGGTGTTGGTGTGTAGAGGGATACGAGGCGAAGCGAAGAGGGTGATGTTGGTCTGGGGGTGGAGACGAGGGGCCCGCGGGTAGCTTCCTATGGATTACCAATACACCGATACAGGGAGACACGGTCGCGAAGTCAGGGATAGCCAGCGATCAGACGGAAGAGACGACGGCAACGGTGACAGGGGTTGTACGAGGGAGATAGGGGCTAGGTTAGACGGTAGAAGGAGAAGCTGATACCGAACGGGGTAGGAGAACCCGGGGTGGGAAAGAAAGACAGAGACGGTCGGATAAAGAGGACGCGAGGCGTCAGCACCCACCTGCCTGCTTCTTGCTGCAACACTCGAGCTCGATGCCAGCACGATGTATTGAAACCGTGGCTGAAGAGTTGCCGTCAGGTACTAGCAGGACGAGGGTCCTCGAAGGTCTACCTAACCGAAAGCTTTTTGATTTTCCGCCGTGAAGAGAGGCAGCGTGGAACCACCCCGCGACGACGACGACGACGACGACGATGACGGCGACGACGGCGACGACGACGCGATACAAGACCACAGCGAGAGACAGCCGGGCGCGGCGAGGAAAGAAGAGGAACGAAATTGCCAGCTAGAAGCGCGAGACAACGAGAGACCGTTATTTTTCTCTTAGCAGCTCGACCGACATTGTCTTTCGCAATCCGAGCATTCCCGCCGGACGACAGATGCGGAGGAGCTAAGAACCTCGTACGAGATCCATTGCCGAATACTTTTTTTCCTCCTTCGAGTCCGTGGATCGCTAACACCTATACACGGCCGCGCAAGGTGATACTGTCCCGAGGATAATTGGAGATCTCGTTACTCCACACCGGTAACTTCAATTTACGATCGACCGATAATGAGATATCGAGTTCTGCCGCCCCTGCCTCGCCTATCCCCTAACCGTCCGCCCGAGCCTCACGAACCCTCCACGCTCGTCAAAGCTCAGCCCGATACCGGGACGTATTAGATGCCTGTTACGTGCTTATTAAACGTTTTCTCCGCTCTCGCTATTTTCCGCCTTGCACGCTTTCCCGCGGAATATGTTACGAGTCACAGGTAGTCTCAAGATCCTGATAAATCCTTGCGATCGTTTGAACTCCGCTAAACGGCGACGAATGATCATGCTTTTACGTCCCCCGCAAGACAGCCTTTCGCTTCCATTGTACCGGCACGATTCTAATCGAGTCTGCTAAAAGAAAAAATGGAATGGAGGAGTGCACACAGGAAAGGGGAAGGATAGATCCGACGAAGACATAATTGATTGAATTTTACGAAACAAAGAAGTCGAAAATAATGGAACAATATTTGTAAAGCATTCTAACGATCCTATAGTCTTTATTTTGCGGTCTAAGTGTAACGATAGAAAACTATACCAGTTCCAGTAAATATAACAAGTTATAAAATATGTTAAGCCTTGGTACTCCAATGGTTTCTCTAATTAACCAATTGTGTGTTTACAAAATTTGACATCAAACGTTTCTAAAAGAATTTACATCATGTAAATGTCCAAAGCTTCTGTCTTTTTCTACTAAAAAAAAAGAGTAGTTAATTAACGCATTGACTGCATCCTCGATTATTTATGAGCCATATTAATCTTTGATAAGTTTGAAAATTAGGTTGTAAAGTTTTTAAATCGATTTTTCAGAATTGTTTAAAGTTTGCGAGAATTTTTCTGATTTATATTCGACGTTTAACTCTTAGCACTTTAATGGCTCCTCTCGGGCGACGTTAAAAATTGTTGAACTATTATTCGAAACAATTTTTACATTGCTATGTTTGCATTTGATGTACCGATAAAAATTTAAATGTTTTATGCACAAGTAATAGTAATAATCTTTATATGCACGACAGGAAATGAACTGTGTACAATGGAACTATTCTAGGTCAGAAAGTGTCTCGATTTTGGAATTGAAATTGTTTGGAGCGCAAAGGGTTGATATATACAGTAGTCTTTGGAAAAATCTATTGGGTTGTATGGAAAGTTCATGCTAATCTATTTTTATTTTTAATAAATATATACCAAAACTTAAACGCGTTGCGTTTCAATCTTCCCCCAAAATTGACACGAACTTTCCTGACAAACTAACAGAGACCTGATTCAAATGTGGATGCAGAAACACGTACTGAACAATTTCATGTAGACTTATTAGAAATATTTTTGTTGTACTTCGAAACTGTATTTAGTTAAATTCGAATGTAGGAATCTAAGTTTGCTTTAGTGGCAAAGTATTTTATACGTGATGAAATCAAACTAACAGACGCTTGATTTAATTGTTCTAAATGTAGATGCCGTAGTGAATGATTTCGTATACACTTCGTATACAAACCTGTAATTTATCTCAAAATCGA
Source organism: Agapostemon virescens (assembly GCA_028453745.1). Lineage (NCBI taxonomy): Eukaryota > Metazoa > Arthropoda > Insecta > Hymenoptera > Halictidae > Agapostemon > Agapostemon virescens. The sequence goes on along the minus strand of CM052097.1, from coordinate 1,477,900 downwards.
ATGATCATTAGAAAAATTTTTGTTGGATCTCAAAATTACATTCAGTTAAATTCCAGCACAGGAATCTAAGCTTGCTTTGGTAGCAAAGTATCTTATACACAGTGAAATCAACCTAACCCAAACTTAACCCAATAGAGCTGAAGAAAGTCCCGGATACACATTGAATAGTAATAAACTTTCAGCTACATAGCATGTATTCGCCTTGTTCAGTCTTTGAACAACAAATATTATACAATTTCACTTAGATTCGATCTAGACGTCGGTTATAAGCCGTGGCGAAACATTTGCGCGTGTTTACCGCCATAACCCGCCGAAACCACCCCACCAGCAACACCTTGAGACTAGGCGCGACAACCCTTAGCGGCTATCTGCGACCGAGCTGCCCCGAACGTATAATCGACGCATAATACGATAACCATACTCGAAAACCATATAAATACAACATACTTTTTTACCACTCTCATTTAAAAATCGAGCTTCTCACTCTAAACTCGAACGTCGACTCGCCCTAAACTAAACCGTCGACTAAAACTTGCTCATAAACGCCAATGAGACTTTATATCACGAAACGTTCACAATTCAACACTAATAATAATGCTATCTTTGGAAACACCAGAGCATCGTTTCAATATATGCAATTCAAACAATCGCGTTCGCGGACTTCACGCGATAGGCCCTTTGCTGTTGCAAAGTTAACCCTTTTAGTGCCAAACGACGATTGTGGAGAATCATTTGCAATTCTCCAAACGAATATCCGATTCAAACGAATCTTCTAGACAATAATTGTTGTCACGGTATCTTTCAATAGCCCTCACGTTGCCAACAGTGCACGGCAAAGGGCGTCAACCATAGCCAAACAAAATATTTAAATTAGAAGTTCTCACTCTACAGACTTTTAATTTTATTCCACCCTACTTTGCCAGGTATGTAAATATGAAACTGGAATTCTTGTATAGAACATAAACTGATGAAGATTTTGAAGGTAATTTATTAAACATGGCTGTTGTTAATTCCCTTGAGCCCCAAATAAAATACTATTTTGTTGTTGTCGATGTACAGCTGTTTCAGAGTAAGCAAGCATTCAATAACCATAAACTGCCATCTTCTTCGACGAAATCGTAAACGCCAAAGACGTTCTAATCACTGCAACCGTAAAACAAAGAGAACTAAAAAGAAAGGCATCGCATTTATGGTAAAGGTGCTCAGTTATTGGTGAAGTAATATTTTCATTTACAAAGACGAAATGGATTCTTTGACCCCTTGCCTTGTAACAACGAGGCGAGCTCGTGATGAAGATTTCGAAGATAATTTATCAAACAGGGCTGTTATTAATTCCCTCGAGCCTCGAATAAAATTCTATTTTGTTGTTGACGACGTACATGATACAAAATATTTTGTTCGAATTATTGTCCATCGGCAGTTACACGTTTCTGCCATTTTTCAGACAATTTGTGAATCCCACGCCAAAAAACTGTTCCTCTTTTGAGGCAAACCAGTCATCGAGCCATTTTCGTACATTTTCGTAAGATGTGGAGCACTGCTTGGCAAGTGCATGTCCCATCGATGCAAATAAGTAATAACTGAATGGAGCCAATTCTGATGAATAAACCGCGTGCGAAAGTATTTCCCAACTAAACGTCTCAATCGTTTCCTTGATCGGTTTTGCTGTGTGCGATGGTGCCTTATCATGAAGCAAAATTATTTTGAGTTGCATTTTTTGATATTCCAGTCGCCTTCTGGATCTTTCCCATAGTTTTCAAACGTTTGGAGACGGCTTTTTGTATCACATTTAATCGATCCGCGAGTTGTTGTTGCGTTCAAGCGTCATCCTCATCCAACGATGCTTGCAATAAGCTGTTTTCAAACTTTTTTAGTGGTCCTCCACGTTCTTCGTTTCTCACATCAAAATTGCCGCTTTTGAATTTTTTAAACCACTCGAAACACTGTGTTTTACCAGGAGTATGCTTGCCGCAAGCTTCGACAAGTATTCGATGCGATTCCACAGCAGTTTTCTTCAAATGTTAACAGAAAATCGATGCTGTCTCGCAAATCATAGTTTTGAGGCACAAAATTCAATATGTCCAACGCTATTAAAAAATTTACTGTTGTACGAAACTTGTATGGTAGTGAGTTGAAAATCTTTATCAGAAAATCATGACAAGAAAATGGTGTCAATGACGCGGTCGAGTAACTTCCTGTTCATAGTTGCACACTTGCGAATGTTCCGTGTGAATCTTATAAAGTAGGGTGGAATAGAGCTATACGATTGGCGAGTGAGAAATTCTGATTTGAATATTTTTGTTTGACTATGCTTGACGCCCTTTGCCGTGTACTGTTGGCAGTGTGAGGGCTATTGAAAGATACCGTGACAACAATTATTGTTTCCAAGCATTCACTTGAGTCGCACATCAAATGATTCTCCACAGTGAAGTATATGGTAATCCTCTAAAGCTTGGATTTAATTGTTTTTATTTTCAAACAGAAAATATCATCCTTTAGATAAAACCAAAAAATTGTATCTTCTCTGTCGTGTGGAAGAAGTATTGACGACAGCAATTCGTAAAGCTGGTGCGTGATTCTTGATTCACTCTTTGCTATTCTCTTTGTAACTGCAGTTGTTACAGCATCCTTATAAATATAAAATTGTTGCAGAAGAGGAAAGATAATTGATCTTTTCTATACGGTTACGTTTACTTCGGTGCTTAAATATTAATTATAAAAAGATAACATTTGAAACTTGTATGGTTGTGAATTGAAAATATTTATCGGATGTCGAAACAAGAAAATGGCGTCAATAATGCGGTTCGACTGAACTATATCGATAATTAGCCCCACGTACGTGTAAATTCCGGTTTCATATTTACAAGCCTGGTATTATTCGCATTGCGAGCGAACTCTGTCTGAAAATAAATTAATAAAACGTTATAAATGGTCTAATTTTATTGTAAAAGAATTAAATCAATTATTTTTGGGTTTAACTTGTTAGAAAATAAGGTACGGTTTATGAAGGTTCTGGCGTAAGTGATGTAAGCTCCCAAACCTTAGCAAATTCGTTAAATTGGCCTGCCTGCTCCATTCCGTGGCCAGATCCTCAATGAACCGAATTCCCAAATTTTTGCTACGCAAATTACGAAAATGTAGCATTTATACTTCATACTACGTGATCCACATAAAAGTGTAATCAAACGATGATTATTCTTGATGTGCAAATATTGTTTGTACAAGAGAAACTCACTTCTATGTTCTTCATAATGATTTCTATCGTTCTCATATGTATGATTTTCAACAAATATTGAAATACAATTGGCACTACTTTATTCTTTCTTTATTTCGTTATATGCTGCTTTTCGAATTTTGTAAATATCATTCTTAGTTTAGTTTCTATGAGCTTTTTCCCAAACCTTATCAAATTGGTTAAATTGACTCGGCATTCTTCGCATGGGTACGATACTTTTGCTAGAACTATCAAACCAGTCAAAATAACTGCTCCCTATTTAGTTCTTTCGCAATTACTGAAATTATAAAAATGTTTTCATTAGTAATTTTCCGATGTACTTCTTTAATGAACCACGTATTGCAATAAAAATTCAATGAAGCTCGAATAGATGCAGTCTTGTTATTATCACAAAGCAATGTATATCGTTCAATTTATTGTTCGGTCGTTCAAGTGTTAAAAGGGTTAACAGCCAAACCGTCGCAGTCCTTTGACTCGTGAATGACGAATGAATCGGTATCAGTGGTAAATCGATTTACACGAAAAGATTTCGTGGTGTTTCCAATATCTCGCGTCGCGTTAGGAGCCCCGAAGCAGGCCCGCCCGATTCCCGCAGCGTCGTATATTCGCGTATACATAGATCATTTAATATGACGTTCGCCGATCACCGAGCCGAATAATGATTACAGTTTCCCACAAGCCGGCTCGGGGAGCCAGTAAGCCAATTAATCTCTTCAATAAGTAACGCGTGTGCGGCGGACCTGCGAGATCGCGTTAACCCCCGGGAAACGCATCACTTGTTTGCCGCGTAATGCGAGGACAAGCATGCTCGGCTTGGCTGGGTTGGTCATCGTCAGGCAAATAGTTCGGTTCGGGAGATTCGGCCACGGGGATGGACCCCATGCTGCGAAGTGGCACGCGCCGGAACATCATTAGGTGGGACACTTGCTGGACGAACGACGACCACGAGGGTCCTGAACGTTAATCATGACTTGGTCCCCCAGACGAAAGGAACTTCGTGAGTGAATTAATATCGACTCTGTTCCGATAAATGTTCTTGCTGCCTCTTCCGCCCACCCTGGAATCCGCTGCTTCAAGAAGTGGGAACCATTTTGAGCACTCTACGCTAAACCTACCGAGCTATAAAAATTACTGCAGAACATAGCCTTGGAAATATGGGAAGATTGCATTTATTTAGATTTTCTGCGATTTTTATTAACACGTTCCATGCCATGCCGATTTTACCCGACCTGTTCTTCAGGCCATTTGATGTTTTGACTAAAGATTGATATATTATTACACACTATTTTCTTTACATTATCAATCCATAAATAATTAGCTTCTATGCTACATTTTTTATAATGTCTCATTCTTTTGGTGGAAGTATATTTTACAGAATTAAATTTATCATTAACTATATGGTTTCAGCGCATTAAATAAATACGTCTGCGTATACCATTTATGGTACACGTGGCATGGAACGTGTTAAAATATATGATTGAGTCGAGAATCGTATGGACTCAATTTCTGCGAAGGCAATTTTGTAACTTCAACGATGTTAAATAAAATCTCTGGAAAGGGTGATTTGGTCCCCCGTGGTAGGTTCAGTGTTAAGCGGGCCGCGTAAATTTCAAGTTATTGATACAATTAAACAATTTCGCAGTAATTGTTCAATGAAATGAATGTACCTTTCTAGGAGATATTTCGCAACACCTTGATTTTCATATTTTTGTTACTGTTTACCTTCGTGTTTATTTGTCAGACTTTTCGGGTAAACGATGACGCTATTCCGCCATTTGTACAACAACTGATTTATAACTTTGTGATTTTTATTTTTATAACACGAAATATATTGTTGCGCGTTTCACGCACCTCGCGTGGCGAGCGACGCGGCATCTCGTTTATACAACTATTTATTTACAAATTATTAGCTATTTACAGTAATATACAATAATTTACAATGCAAATTAGCTTTATCAAATTCGCTGTCCAATCTGTTCGACTGGCAAATTTCGATTACTCTCGATTGTCTATCAGTACAACGGTGACAATTCCTATCTTCTATTATTTCCTTAGGGGTTGTTCATTATGAAGTTATTTCACATTACGGCGACTTCATATGGACAGCGTAGGATTATGGAGCACCAAAAGCGACTTTTCATTCATTCCTCTATCAAAATAACGAAAATGTGTCTATCAAAGTATTCAACCATTGTTTTATATATTAACCATTGTATAATAATGGATAGTCGGAAAAGTATTGAAAGATTTTTGTCACTAGATGTTGTTTGGTGTCATATATCTGGCAACAGTAATCAGATTGTGTCATACTGATGCGCATTTGAGGGGTGACATTTCAGTCTACAACTTTCATGTAGACAATTTTGTATTTCGTCAATCGTGTCAAAAGTAATATTAGTGAAATTTCTGAAGAATTCGCTATATTTTGCAACTTTACGATGAAAAAGGCAAAACTGCTGCACGAACCTAGGAAAAAATTTGTGGCGTTTACGGTCAAGATGCTTTATCAAATGCAGCAGCATGCAAAAGGTTTGCTTGCTTCCGTTCTGGAAATTTCGATATTAAAGGTGCACCTCGCTGTGGTCGACTAATCACTGAAAAAGTCGATGAAATAATGCAAATGATTGAGCAAGATCGGTATATAAGCAATCATGAGATTGCTAGGAAACTAAACATTCAATTCAACCGTTTTGGATCATTTGCAGAAGGCTCGATACAAAATGAAGCTCAATGTTTGGGTGCCTCATGCTTTAACAGAAAAAAAATTGGTGGATCGAGTTTCCATCTGCGAATCATTGCTCAAACGTAATGAAATCGACCCATTTTTGAGCTTGGCTGGGAAGTTTTGATGCATTTGTCGTATAGCCCACACCTTGCACCATCAGATCATGGTTTGTTTCGACCTTTACAAAACTATCTTGATGGTAAAAATTTGGATTCAAAAAAGGACTGTGAAAATCATTTGGCCAAATTTTTAGCCGATAAACCACAAAAGTTCTATTCCGATGGGATTATGGCTGTACTCCAAAAATGGCAAAAGGTCATAGATAATAATGGCCAACATATACTTGAATAAAATTCATTTTGAATAGAAGAAACATTTCTTAAAAAAATTTTAAAAATCTCTCAATACTTTTCCGACTATCCAATATATACCCAAAGAAAGAAATCTGTTGATCCATTTCTTATGGGTGGGTCATCATAATATCAATAATCGTAAATAAACAATATTAGGACGCGTCCCGTAAATCTAGTGTTAATAACAAAACGTGCAACAAAGAGATGTGACATCGTATGCTACAAAAAGGTTATGGCTTTACAATTGTTACATGACAATTACGTATTCGTTGTACAACGCCTTATGAATGCAGTTAGGTCACGTATAATTTCGAATGTTAACAGTTGAAATTAGGAAGAATTAGCAAATTAGGAGAAGGGGAGAAGAAGCGATAAGCATTGTTGATTAAGTTCACACGAAAATTGTTTGCCTTTATGTTCTAGTAACTTATAGTGCCGGGTGCCACGTAATAAATAGGCAAACATAGTGATAGACAATATTGTATAACGTTTTCAGTTTATAATAATAAATAATAAAAACAATATGAAAGTGCAGGCAAAGTGCAGCTAAATATCCCCGAGAAAAGATATTTTTGAGGTTGAGAGATTTGAGGTGCGTTAACATTAGCTTTAATAATAAATATATCGCTGTCGCTCGATTAACCAATTTTTATATACAATTTATGTTTTATTAATATTTTATCTACAATTACTGACATTATACAGACCGTTCTATGGGAAATGGTTGAATACATCGTTTATTCAAGTTTTGTAAATAAACTTTACCTTGTCAAGCTCATTATCGAGAATGTAGTTTAATATGCCAAAGAAAATTTTGTTTGTGTCACGGGTAAACTAAAAGTTTCTTTCGAATTTCAATAATTTAAAAAAAATCAGAGTTACATTGTGACATTCTTAAAAATCACAGATTTGATAAAACTGTTCACGGACGACGTTGTCGCTGAACAATTTTCCAAAACGGCTTGACACCTCCTACAATACCGCCTACTGATCAATTGATTAACAGAGAATCGCGTGATTGGGGTGATCGATTGTGCGGTATACGGGTTAATGGGGAATTCGATGAAGCTGTTCTACCAGCTACACGGGGATGTCCAAATAGTATTAGACGTGGTTTACACCAGGAAGTTTCATATTAACGCTGTAATCATTTTAATACCGATCCGTGATATCCCTTAAGAATTTGAAGAAATAAATACGAACGAATAAGCTGGTCTGTTAATCGTATCGACGATTAATGGTTAGACGATCAATGAAAATTAATTATTTACACGTTAAATGTCTTTATTAATCGTTCGTTGCACGCAGAAGAAATATATTTAACCCTCTATTATGACCCCCATGAGTCTATTTAGATCCGAAGCATCAAAATCCTTATTTTAGTATACAATTTTTGATAATTAAATTGTATCAAGTAGTTAAATATTCAGACAATTCAATTAGAAACGCCAGAAAGTCTAACAGATTTACAAGAAGCATCTCCAAAGATGTGTAAAAGAAAAAATTAAACGATTCACTTTTTTTATAATTATACATTCGACTATATTTAAAACTATTCCCTATAATTCATTCATGAATTGTTTTATTTACAAAACGATTCATCCTTTTTATAATTATACATTTGACTATATTTAAAACTATTTACTATAATTCATTCATTGAAGATAAATTACAATATTGTTCTGAGACAAATATATAGAGCTCAATTTTAATTTGATCATTCCATAGCAAGATTGAGTTTATTACCAAACTGTTTTGCAATTAAAACGTGGAGCCTTCGTGTCTTTTTTCGAAGTGTAGGTCTAAGTTGCCAGTTTCACGTTCTGAATTTGTTCTTGAATGTTCAATTTAGAATAAAGTCACGAGAGTGATCGTTCATTGATTAAGAATTCATCATAAATTCTTTGTAATATATTTATAAGTATAATTGTGATAACTAAATTGTGGATTTTTAATTAAAAATAAAAGTTGTTTTGGTGATTGTGAAACAAAGGAACTTCAGAGACATTGACACTAGAACTACTCCTGATTTGAGAACTGACTTCTCATTTGATAGTTATTGCAATTATAAGAATGTTCCCTCGAAAACTTTCTGCATGAACTTTTTCATTAAAACGTACATTAATATGAAAGTTATAAAAACTTTGAATAATTGCAACTTTGTCATTATTATAAAACAGAGTATATTAGTGTAATTTAGTGTTCCGTAGTTCTAGTATTAAAGTAATACAGTAAGGTTTTTAGTTTCTTTAACTCTTTGCAGTCGAATGCCGACTCTGAGGCGCCAATCAAAATTGCAATAACATTTCACATTACTAAATCCATTTGTATTTTGCAAATTCCTAAAAATTCAACTGTTGCATTAAATTTAGTTGAGATCTGGAAAATACAAGAAGATGCAGGGATAACTGTGTGTCGTACGTTTTAAGTTTCCAATTGTTGCTTAATTAAATTAGTTACTTGGCCAGTTAAAATGTTAAATTGATAAATGTATCGTTCTCGTTGTTTTTGAAATAATATTTCTATACCTTTTAATATGCCAAAAACCATCAGCAAGATTTGCAATGTATCATGGAGTCGAACTGGCGAATTATTCACATTGCATAGGATTCGTTTACACAAAAGCCTTCGAAAATCCCATTAGTTTTTCGAAACAGTTGATGTTAGCCCTTTGCACTCTAATGGCGACTTTGAGGCACCAATAAAAATTGCAACACCATTTTTCAAAACAGTGCTCACATTACTAAATTCTTCTGTATTGTACAAATTGCTAAAAATTCAACAGTTGAACAATTAAACAGATTTAACGTCAAACATATAAGACAACAAGGATTTCACAGAATAAAAATATTTAATGTAGAAAAAGAATATCTTAACACTTTACCGACCGGCGATTGTTTCAAAAATTTCTAAGATCCACGATGCATGATTGAAAACATTTTAACTAATTTTTCAACGCTGACAGGAATTTTTATTGAGAATCCTCAAGACATTTTCAGTAACGTTATCTAATAATACCGTTACAAAGTACAATGTAAAATTAGTTTTTTAAGCTTCATTCCGTTAAGTGCAATTAGTGAAACGTCCTGTTAATAGGCTTCCGGTCGGTAAAGTGTTAATGTTGGAATTAAAATAGCTTCGACTGCAAAGGGGTAAACGTATTCACAGTTTTGTATTTCATTCAGCGATTCTCGGCATAAATGCAGAAAATCCGCAGTCTAACGATGACAGCCACTTGGCACTAAAGAAGCTGTTCGATTCAAAGAAGTCCAGGGACGCGTCACAAAATCACTATAATCATGAATACGCGATCGTGAAGCCGGTGGACTTGCCGGCGCGGATCGTTCGCCGGAATATCTCCGGAAACACGTAAGAAAATCTGGGGAAAGGCGGGGAATCCCGTGCAGTCGTATCCCCGCAATTCGTTTCCCATTTTCCTTAAACGGGACCACCAAGGACACATTAATTAATCTCCCATCCCGCTCGACGCAGACGTGTTTCCCTGTTCCTCCCGTCTCACCACGGTTTTCACCACGCAGACGCCGGGCTTCGATAGCGTTTCATCGGCGGCGAGGGCGTGGCGAAACTTCGGCCCATGCTTCTAACTTAATTCGGTTAGTCGAGATTTATATCCGCATCGCAGCTTGTATCCTCTTGTTCGCGTTTCACCCCCCGAACCGACCCGACCCGACCGTCCACCCGCCCGCACCCGCCAGATTTCACCGTGGCGCAATGGGGTTTATTAGAATTTATAAGCGGTCCCGTTGACAATCCAGCAACGCCCAAATTGCTGGATATTCCGCGAGCCCGATTCCTATCGCGGAACACCTTATTTATTTGCCACCCGTTGGACCAGGGGGTGCGGAGGGGTTGCAGGGGCAAACTGCCGGGGACACTCGAGATGCGCGTTATTGGTCAATTTTTGGGGTGGAACGCGGCCAGCCGGAATTCATCGCTTTGTTTGCCGCCGGTTTTACGAGCTTCGCCCGGCCTCCTTTTGCTCCCGAAAATCATCGACCAAAGAAACACGTCGAAACTGCCGGGCCCCTGGCCGAAACGCCAGTATACGCTTTTTCGCTTTCGATGCGCACTGACGAATTTCTTTTCAATTAATTGTTTAGCAAGCTCAGACGTGTAACGCTAGAATCATCGAGCAGTAAATTAGAGTAATATACCAGGTATGTCAATATGAAACCAGAATTTGGGCATAGTAGATAAAAGTATGAAAAATATAGTAGAAGTATCACCCATCGGTAGCTATACATTTTTCCCCTTCTCTCTGACAATTTCTATATTAATATGGAAGTTATAGAAATTTTGAATAATTGCAATCTTGTGATTATTATAAAGCAGCTTATGTTAGTGTAGTTTAGAGCTCCGTAGTTCTAGTGTAAAAGTGGTACAGTAAGGTTTTCAGTTTCTTTAACCCTTTTTAGTCGAATGGCGACTTTGAGGCACCAATCAAAATTGTCAGAAAACTGTTTCGCTTTTCAGGAAAACCAGTTGTCGAGCCATTTTCGTGCATTTTTATAAGATGCGAATCGCTGCTCGGCAAGTGTATGTCCCATATAAGTGATAATAATAATAACCAAATAAGTAATAATCGGATGGAGCCAAGTCTGGTGAGCAAGTCACATGCGAAAGTATTTTCTAACTAAACGCCTCGATCGTTTCCTTGACCGGTTTTGCTGTGTGCGATGGTGCATTATCACGAAGCAAAATCACTTTGTATTGTCTTTTTTGATATTTCGGTCGTCTTCTGGACCTTTCCCATGGCTTTCAAACGTATGGAGACGGCTTCTCATGTCACATTTAATCGATCCGCGAGTTGTTATCGCGTTCAAGCGTCATTCTCATCCAACGATGCTTGCAATAAGCTGTCTTCAAACTTTTTTAGTGGTCCTCCATGTTCTTCGTTTCTCACGTCAAAATTGCCGCTTTTGAATTTTTTAGACCACTCGAAAAACTGTATTTTACCAGGAGCATGCTTGCCGCAAGCTTCGACAAGTATTCGATGCGATTCCACAGCAGTTTTCTTCAAATGTTAACAGAAAATCGATGCTGTCCGCAAATCGTAGTTTTGAGGCACAAAATTCAATATGTTCAACGCTGTTGAAAAATTTGCTGTTGTACGAAACTTGTATGGCAGTGAGTTGAAAATCTTTATCAGAAAATCACGACAAGAAAATGGTGTCAATGACGCGGTTGAGTAACTTCCTGTTCATAGTTGCACACTTGCGAGTGTTCCGTGTAAATCTTATAAAGTAGGGTGGAATAGAGCTATACGTTTGGCGAGTGAGAAATTCTGATTTGAATATTTTTGTTTGACTATGATTGACGCCCTTTGTCGTGTACTGTTGGCAGTGTGAGGGCTATTGAAAGATACCGTGACAACAATTATTGTTTCGAAGCATTCACTTGAGTCGCACATCAAATGATTCTCCACAGTGAAGTATATGGTAATCCTCTAAAGCTTGGATTTAATTGTTTTTATTTTCAAACAGAAAATATCATCCTTTAGATAAAACCAAAAAATTGTATCTTCTCTGTCGTGTGGAAGAAGTATTGACGACAGCAATTCGTAAAGTTGGGGCGCGATTCTTGATTAACTCTTTGCTATTCTCTTTGCGGCTGCAGTTGTTGCAGCATACTTATAAATATAAAATTGTTGCAGAAGAGGAAAGAAAATTGGTATTTGTTATTTAAATGTCAATTACAAAAATATAACATTTGAAAGTTGTATGGTTGTGAGTTGAAAATCTTTATCGGATGTCATGAGCAGTAAATGGCGTCAATGAAGCAAATTTGAAGGTGACGCCACGTATGGGTAAATCCCGGTTTCAATTCATAAACCTGGTACACTGCTTTATAATAGTGATAAAGTTATATTTTAAGAATTTCGTACAACTTTCATGTTAATATGTGCCTCAATGGAAACCTTTATTTAAAATGTTTTCGTGGTAACATTCTTATAATGTCAGTAGCTGCTAAAGAAAAATTCAGCAATAAGTCATTTTGAGCCATCCGTGTTCAATTTTGCAAATTCTGCCAAGCATACGAACGATTCAGACCGAGGGGATGCAAGGAGCAAAACAAGAGTCGAATTACTATGCTTAGAGAGGAGGAGGAGATAAGAAGACTACTGGTTTACATTAGGTGCAATGCAGAGTTAGGTCTCTGTGCCTAGATTTGTGGGAACATAAGAAACAGGAGCCAGATAATTAAATCAATAGTATACTATATTTCAAAGATTCGAGGTTTTCACGGCTCGGTGTCATTGAGTTCTTATCGTTGATGCTTTCGAGCGTAAACCGTGTCCTTGTGGAATCATTTTTCCAACGTTTTGCGAGCGGTGCAGTTAGTTTCATCACGGGGTTGAAATATGCGCTGTTAATGATTCCACAAGGACGCGCCTTAAGGGGGGAATACACTTTATAAGATGAAAACTTTCGATTTTTTTTTTGTTTGAAATTGATTCCAGTATGTGTCTAGAATACGTGTATAAAGTTATGGAGGAAAATTTTATATATTTTGGGAGATACAACTAGCCGAACAGGCAAGCGAACAACGACAGCTGGTGCAAGTGGCGCAAAGCTGAAGCGAAAGGTGAATTAGATAATTTTAATCATCCTAGTCCACTTCACCCAGATGTCTTTAAACATTTAAAACCGATATATGAAGAACTTTCAAAGGAGGATTTATTAACCAGGTGTCTAGGTGGACACACACAGAATTGCAATGGAAGTTTCAATTCAACGGTTTGACGCCTAAATTCAAAGCATCTAAATTCCGGAGCAAAAATTATCGAAACCTCCGCTTTTATTGCGGCTGGCATTTTTAATGAGGGCTACTCAGCTATATTAAAAATAATTAATGTATTAAATATTAATATCGGGCAACAATGAAACTTCGAACGCTGCAGAGAAAGCAGCACAAAAGAGGCACGAATCTCTCGTAGGATGCACCAAATGGAGTAAAATGAATTTTTTGAAGCCACAGAAGGCTTACTATATGGCCCTGGTATAGCGGATTAGTTTCCTCCAGAAGTAAGTGTTCAATAACTACTACTCTAACAGTCGAAAAACTTTAAACGCGTTTTTCTCAATACCATATTTCTGAATCTTGTGTACACGATACAGAACGATCTATTGGACCAATTGAGCTCCTAAGGCGATTTTTCGTTAGGTAATGATAAAATGTCGGTGATGAACTAAAAAAATTCCTAAATAGTTGCATTTTTTCCTTTCAATTTACATTATAACGTCGAAATTTTTAGTGAAAAATCGTAACTTTTTCAATAAAGCTCAAAATTTTTGTACTTTTTAGTGGAATTTTTTTAGTTTATCGACGAGATAATTTTATAAGGATTAAAAAAACTTTTGTTTTCCCGTTTCAGATGAAAATTAGAGGCTCCAGGATGTTCATAAACTGACGATGCGCGTGGCTCGAAGCTGTGAAGATTTATAAATATTGCGAAAAAAATACATTAATCATTAAAATAGAAAATTTTTGGTATTGTTTAAATATAGAACATAATATCATGAACGTTTGAGAATGATTCGCTTTGTAGTTATTGAGAAACAAAATTCTTAAAAATCACTATTTTTTAGGCGCTCTAAAGTGTATTCCCCCCTTAAGCTCGGAAACCTCAACAGTAAGAAGTGTACTATATTTACAGTATACAGGGTGAGGCAGTAACTATTACCACCTTTCACTTCTTTTATCTTAAATGATCTTTGCTGACCATCAAAGATCTTAATATTGCACTTCGTTGCATTCGTCTCAATAACCGCTATCAGTAAACATGTACCAAAACATAGCATTCTATTTAAAAAACAAAGATGACCTTCATTTCTCTGTACCGACTCTACCTAGGAAAAAACGATTAATGCCATATCACAGCCCCTGTTATCCCATGCATCTTTTGTTTTGAAAACTTTTCTGATACTATCATATTTTCGGAGTTATTATAAGTGGCAATAGTTACTGCCTTACCCTGTATATCTAACTATATTTATATTTATGTAAGTATATAAGAATATCTAACACTAAACCTACCGAACATTAAAATTGACTGGTATATATCGTCTTGTAAAAATGCCAAGATTTAACTTGTCTGAATTATTTGCGATTTTCATTGCAAAGTAATGAATGAACAAAGAGATCTATTGAAGCGATTCCTACGGAGGCAATTTTGTAACTTCAATAATTGTAAAGTAACAAATCTGAAAAGGCTCAGTTGACCCGCTGTGGTAGGTTTATGTCAAAGGAAGAATGACAGTTTTATTTAGTTTCTGTCACTTGCGGCGAGAATATATGTTGTAGTGTAACTTTCCGGATTTTTGACCCTTTGACAAATTGTGGAAGGTTTCTGTATTTTATAGAAAATTTGTATTTTACATAAAAATCTGCAGTTTGGAAAATATTGTTTTCGATTCTTTGTTACAGCGAATTATTAGGAGATTTGGATGATCTTATTATTTATTCAGTGTATTGTTACTTAGGGTGGAAGCATTTCCTAAGTTGCTTTGTATTTATTGCTCACAGAATTTTATAGTTTTCATGAATTTTTATCGGACTATTTTTTATACCGTAAAAACCACTTTGTCATATAACGAACAGTTTACTGTTAGAAATTCGTTAACTCGTTTTGCATATTAAATCAAGATTAACATAAAATCTCAATTAACCTAGTTTCATAATATGTATAATACATATTACGTTATGTTTCCTATTATATAGTGTAATTCCCAACATTCTATCATATTTGAATATGCAACTAATTTATGTTTATTGTATTTACATATTCTATAATCAGGGTTATATTAATATTAAATTTTATATTTAATATATAATATATTTTAATATATATATTTAAATAAATATATTTTTATATTTAAATTTATATTAATATTAAATATTAAAATACGTCTTTCCTAGATTTGTGTTAGTTATATTCCTACATAAAATTTCTTACAAATCAATTAATAATATTATAAGCCAGAAATGATTAAAAGTAGCAAAAATTGTGAGAAATTACGAATTAGAACAATCGTTCGGCGTAATATTCAAAGATTCTCACATTCCTCAATAGCTGCAGCTTTTTGGTGTGTCCATCAATTTCGAAGAAACTTTATGCATACATATAACTGACTTAAATCCAAAAAAGTCATATTAAAGATTTCATTACAGGCACAGATAAGAAAGTTAAAAATCGTGAACTTCACTTTTTTTTGTCAATCCGACAAATAATAATTTTTAATAGAAATTGCTTCATTAAGATTCTCTATTATATTAAATTTTTATTCTCCAAAACTTTATTACTCTTTATTTAGTCAATCATAAATTTTTTAATTTCAAGAATCTCCTTAATTTTAATTTTATTTAGATTCTTATATGTCAATTACCCAGGAAATGAATTTTCCTAACCTCTTAAAAATAACTGAACTCATTATGTTGTATTTTAAAAAAGTTATTAATTTTTAAAGGGTGTCAGCTTACTTTCCAAGGTGACTGCAGATTTTTTTTATCTGCGTTTATCCAATATGACCATCGGAAGTTGTTAGTATCATAAGTTACTAGTATTATTAGTTATTAGTAAGTTATTAGCGCACTTGGAATAGAAAAGTAAATGTCGACGAAGATTGAAAATTGAACGTTTGCATTTTTTGTTGGTGCTTGTCCTGGAAAGATTGCTTTACGATACGCAGTCCGGGGATGTTTGTGCGAAGTCAGCGGTTGGCACAGTGCCAAGATTAATCGTTAATGTTTCGATTAAACTCTGATAGGTCTGATAACTGTATGGAACTGAATTGCCATATTTGGATGTCGGGAGACAATGCCACTAGTGCAGACGATTTTCTGTGTCTAACATAATTCGTTTCTATCATTCGTATTAATTCCGCTTAGTATTTTCACGTACAGGGTGCAGCTTGAGATGATTACCAGGAACAATCTGCTTTTAACTGAGTCTTTTCTTGTGCTTGAAGCATACACAAATCCTTTTGTATTTTTACAACGAACATGACACAGTTTGTTAATGTTTTTCCTTTATTGTATCAATTTAGGGGATAAAATTAATTCCTTGCTTTGTGTTATCGTGTTAGACTCGTCACAACTATTGCAATTCGTGGATTGCAAAATAGTACTTTTTATTAGAACGCTTCATAGCATCTGCATGTTCAAGTCTGCCATTATACAAAAACTAATAGAAAATTATAACGTGAAGACTGTTACTTAGGCAAACTATGATAGTAAACATGTTAAGGATGTTGGAAAATTATTAAAAAAATATAATAAAAATTTATGTACTTAAGGGTTGCTGGAAACTATCTTCCCTTAGCACATTCTCATGCATATTTAAAAGTTCATCGAGTACGTTGACAAATTGTTCTTAACGAACCGTATGCATAACACGGTAAACAATTTAACTACGAAAACGTATTATCGAATCAATCTGCTTAGAATTAAATTTTTGCTTTATATTATCGTGTTAGACTCGTCATAACTATTGCAATTTGTATATTGTAACATAGTCCTTTTTATTAGAATGCTTCATAAAATTTACAGTTTGGAATCGATCATTAAGCTAAGACCAATAGAAAATTGTAACGTGAAGACTGTTACCCAGACAAACCATGGTAGCAAACGTGTTAAGGATGTTAGAAAATCATTCGAAAAATGTAGTAAAAATTGATGCAGTTAAGGGTTGCTAAAAACTACTTTCCCATAACGTATTCTCGTGTATTGTTATGCCTATCTAAAATTTGATCGAGTACATCGATAAATTGTCCTTAAAGAATCATATGCATAGCATGGTAAAGAAGTTAATTACAACAACATATTCTCCAGTCAATATCGAATTAAATCGTTGCGATGCATTATCGCATTACATCGGTCATAACTATTGTAAATTATGGATTATAAATAGTACGTTTTATCAGAATGCCTCATAAAGTCTACATTCTAAAATCAGTCATTATACAGGGTGGTTGGTAACTGGTGGTACAAGCGAAAAGGGGGTGATTCTACATGAAAAAATAAGTCGAAAATATAGAATAAAAATTTTTCGTTTGAGGCTTTGTTTTCGAGAAAATCGACTTTGCATTTTCGCATTTCATACTGTAAAACAATCGAATACGTTAGAAAGTGTTCATAGAAATTTAATTAGAAGAGCAGAAGTATGTGTTCGGCAGAATGGGCAACATTTTCAGCAATTTTTCTAATAATAAACTTTGTGATTACTTCGTAATTTACGTGTCCCATCGAGACAACAATCTACAGTGAGATCCATTATAAGGAGACATGATCAAGTGCACGCGTACTTTGCGAAAATTCAAAGTCGATTTTCTCGAAAACAAAGCCTCAAACGAAAAATTTTTATTCTATATTTTCGACTTATTTGTCATGTAGAATCACCCCCTTTTCGCTTGTACCACCAGTTACCAACCACCCTGTATAACCGATTGAAAACCAACCAACCAATTGAAAATTGTAACTGTTTTCCAGACAAACCTTGATAGCAAACATGTTGAGGATTTTAGAAAATCATTCGAAAAATATAACAAAAATTGATTCATTTAAGGGTTGCTGGGAACGACTTTCCAATGCCGTATTCTCATGCATATTTAAAAGTTGATCGAGTACATCGACAAATTGTTCTTAACGAACCATATGCATAGCACGTTGAACGAGTTAACTGGGAAAACACATTATCAAGTCAATGTGATCGAAAATACTGATCCTAGCCTCCCCTATCAGGTTTTTCGCGGGGATGTTCTGGGGACGTGCGCCACTTGTCAGTGTCCGTCTAGACAGCGAGAAGTCAGAGGGCCACCCTCGGCCGTTGAGGATCATTTAATCATTTGACGACGAGCGATAGAAAATTCATGAGGTTGACGCCGCGCCACCGGCCGCAACCCCATTAGAAGGGGTCGCAGGGTCCGCTGGTTATGGGATTCGAGGATGCACCATAGGCTTTACGCGCGAACGATCGGTCGCTTCTTACGAGCGGATTATGAGCGTTCCCCGTCAAGGCCCCCGGGAATTGTTGCCCGCTGAATCACGCGTGGAAATCCTATAATTCGACTTTAATTCGATCTGTCGGCAATTATGATCGTTTCAGGGGTGGGGCGATAAAGAGAGGGTAACACGGGCCGGTGGAACCAAGCGAGGGGGGGGGGGGGGGCTTGAATGACCCGGTTCCGCTCGCAAAGTAGTTGCGCGCAACGATGGAACCTTTTCGATCAATTAGTCCGACAAAAACTCGTCGAATCCGATTATCCGGAAACGCATGGCATTGCTGCGTAATTGCGCGCCATTATACGTAAAAATGGTGCTGGCACGCCGAAAAGAACCAGCCGAACGAAATTATGCGTTTCAGCGAGCCCGTGCCCGTGTTTTTTTTTTTTCGGGCCGATTTACCATTTAGGTTTACCGACCCGTGGAAAATTTCTTTTGATCACCCGACGATGCGTATTTTTACCGAGATACGTAATTTGATTTTTATTTTGTTTTCCATGGGAAGCTCTTCCTCCACCTCTCTGCCTGCAATTCCGCTTCGATAACGCTCGCCTTCTCTCGCTCGTATTAGAGGAGAACCGGGGATTATTGATAATTGCTCGCGAATTAATTAATCGAATAATTCTACTCGGCCGAAACGGTTTAAATAGTCTTGGGCCAGCTCGTGATTACATTCCTCTCTTTACGAGGAAATTCTGTTGTGCAAGCCTGTGTCCGTTAAATCTGGATTGCTTGGCGTTCTCAATGTGTTTTGTGATTTGTAGAAAATTCGAAGAGTCTGGCGAGTGGTTTCGGAGCAACATTTGAAAATATCTATCCTTCATACTCGCATGATGACTCAAGTATATTTTTCACATTACGAACCCTTAGTAGCCGCGAGCTTCCTTTGTAACACTCGTTCATAAGATGGCGGCAAATTAGGCGAACATTCTTTCCGTTTTTACACTGTGTTAAATTACTTTTGTTGTACGCTGTAAGTGTGCTCCGTTGTAGGTAAAATAATATTTTCATTTAAAAACTTGAAAAAAAATTCTTTAAACCCTTGCCCTACAACAACGAGTCAGACTCGTGATCAAGATTTTCAAATGAATCTCCTAAAAATGTATTTAATTTTCTTTAAACGGAAAAAAACATTTTATTTAATTGTTGATCGTATACGGTCATCAGAGAATAGCTAGATACGCAGGAACTACAAATTTGTCTTTTCTTTTCGTCGTTCTGCGGAGGGCAAAGAAAGTCTAGTTACTGTTATTGTAAAGTAAGCCGTGGGCCAAGGGGTTGAACCCTTGCCTTGCAACAACGAGGCAAGCTCGTGATCAAGATTTCGAAGATAATTTACTGATGAAGACTGTTATTAATTCTCTGGAGCCCCAAATAAAATACTATTTTATTGTTGTCAATGTACCGCCGTTCTAGAGTACAGTCCGCGACAATAGAATAGCACACCCCGTAAAATTTGTTAATTCTTATTTATTAAAGTATAAAAATATAATTTTGAATATGTAGACTGGTACACATAAGTGTTGAACACCAAATAGCGCTAAGTTTCTATATACAAGGATGGTCCTTTTTGTTTCATCTGCAAAAATGTATATATCTTGATAAACCGGTGCGACAAAATAATAGCTCAATATTTAATATTTTGTAGATCCTCCAGAGTTTTTTATAACCGAAATTATTCGCTTTGGAATCGACTTGAATAATTTTTTAATCCTTTTCTGCTTCATTCGTTCCCATTCGAGTGCGATGCACTCTTTTAATTCGTTTATTTATTATTATTTATTTATTAATTCGAATATTTTCCGTCTCGAAGAATGCTTTCACAATTTTTGCGGTGTGAACCGCTGCATTATCCTGCTGGAATATGTGTTTTTCCCCGGAAATTCTGGTTGCGTGTGTGGTTATTTGTTCACGGATTAACATTAGATATTTCACGCTGTTCATTTTTCCACTGATAAAATTAATATCCGTCTTTCCATGGTAGCCGATACCAGCCCACACCCTGATTCCTCCGCCACCCATCTGGCGACGGATCAAAAACATTTTTTCTTTACGTAAGTCGAGGTAATAATAACTCCATCCGCCAGGTCCATCGAGATTAAACCTCTTTTTGTCGGTGAACATGACTTTTCTCCACTTCTTCTTCCAGTGAGCATGTTGCTCTGCGAACTGCAGCCTTGCCTTCTTATGCGTTTCGTTTAGAGGCGGTTTTTTTTTAAGCTTCCTTCGCTGCAGGTGCTTAGATCTTTGCAGGACACATTTCACATTTCTGACGTTTGTTTGTACGCCTGCTGCTTCAGCCATCTTCCTGGTAGTCATTGGTGCATTCGATGCTGCCCTTAGAATAGCACGTTTCTCTCGTGCTGATAGTGCCGCAGGTCGTCCAGGACGTTTTGCATTACCACATTTCTCGGGGTTTTTCAAATAATTCATGACAACCTTCCGGCTTCTATGAATTACTTTCGCAATCTTTGAAATAGAAACATTTTCTTTAGATAGTGTCATAATTGTTTTCATTTCACTATCTGTTAACTTCTTTCCACGACCCATTTTTTTTAGAAGTTTTCCGCAATAATTCACCACACTATATATCAAATACTTAGCCACCTTCCTTTGCTCGTGTTCAACTGAGAAGTGAGAGTGTAGCGTGTGTGCTATTATTTTGTCGGATTACGTTTCCATGAAATCTACCAAAACAACGATTCTAAGGATTTAGGGGCAGTGTTTACGTGTCAAAGTCACTAAGATGGATATATAAGAAGTAACTCAAGAAGCATATGGATTGAACGCTCTTATTTCTGTTCTATTTTTAAAATATTACGAAATTTAAAAGGTGTGCTACTCTATTGTCGCGGACTGTAAGTAAGCATTCAATAAACCTAAACTGCCATTCTCTTCGACGAAGTTATAAACGCCAAAGACGTTTTAATCATTGCAACCGTAAAACAGAAAGAATTAAAAATGAAGGCATCGCATTAAATGTGCTCAGTTATTGATAAAGTAATATTTTCATTTACTAAAACGAAAAAAGATTCTTTAACCCCTTGCCTTGCAATAACGAGGTAAGCTCGTGATCAAGATTTCGAAGATAATTTATTAAAGAGAGCTGTTGTTAATGCCTTTGAGCTCCAAATAAAATTCTATTTTATTGTTGTCGATATACAGCTGTTCTAGAGTAGATCTGTTTCCAACGAAACCATCCCACGAGCAACGCCTTGAGACCAGACGCGACAACCCTCAGCGGCTATCTGCGACCGCGCTGCCCCGAACGTATAATCGACGCATAATACGATAGCCATACTCGAAAACCGTATAAATACAACATACTTCTTCACCCACTCTCACTTAAAATCGAGTGTCTCACTCTAACCTCGAACGTCGACTCGCCCTAAACTAAACCGTCGACTAAAACTTGCTCATAAACGCCAACGAGACTTTATATCACGAAACGTTCACAATTCAACATTAATAATAATGCTATCTTTGGAAACACCAGAGCATCGTTTCAATCTATGCAATTCAAACAATCGCGTTCGCGGACTTCACACGATAGGCCCTTTGCTTTTGCAAAATTAACCCTTTTAGTGCCAAACGACGATTGTGGAGAATCATTTGCAATTCTCCAAACGAATCTCCAATTCAAACGAATGCTTTCAGATAATAATTGTTGTCACGGTATCTTTCAATAGCCCTCACGCTGCCAACAGTGCACGGCAAAGGGCGTCAACCATAGCCAAACAAAATATTTAAATTAGAATTTCTCACTGTACAGACTTTTAACTTTATTCCACCCTACTTTGCCAAGTATGTACATATGAAACTGGAATTTTTGTATAGAACATATACTGTGAAGATTTTGAAGGTAATTTATTAAACATGGCTGTTATTAATTCCCTTGAGCTCCGAATAAAATTCTATTTTGTTGTTGTCGATGTACAGCTGTTTCAGAGTAAGCAAGCATTAAATAAACGTAAACTGACATCTTCTTCGACGAAGTTATAAACGCCAAAGACGTTCTAATCATTGCAACCGTGAAACAAATAGAACTAAAAAGAAAGATCTCGGATTTGAATCAATTTACAATAATATTGCAATAATTATTGGCAATCTGTCGACATGTTTTATACAATGTGACTGCTCCCATCAATTTAGTTAATCGTGACAATGCATTTCATTCTGGCTACTTCGACGTTGCCGATGCTCCACAAATTTTCGATTTGATCCAAGTCTGGTGCATTCCCAGTGCAGTCTACCAGGTATGTAAACATGAAATCGGAATTTTTGTATAGAAAATACACATTTGTTCTATGAAAATTATACAAAATATTTAATTGAAAGTGTTGCCCATCGGTAGTTATACATTTTCCCATCTTTCTGACAATTCGTTAACCCATTGCATTACCATTTTCTTTGTAACTGAAGTTATTATAATACCTTCATCATTAAAAATGTTACAGAAGAGTTAAAGAATGTCATTTTTATTATTATTATTATTGTTAAATATTGATTACAAATGAGCAACATTTGATTTTATCTAAAACAAAGGCATAATATTTACATTTGTGAGACGTTTAAAATCTTCGACACGAGTCTGACTCGTTACAATAAAGCAAGGGGTTAACCTTTGCACGCCCTTGGCCACATATGTGTACGTTTGGTAATTTTTTATAAAATAAAAAATCTACAGAAAATTTCTTTGCTACCTTTCTACAAATTATTAAAACTTCATATATTTAATGTCTGTAATAATCTGTAGTGAAAATTTTGGTTTATTTATTATTGACAGTAACTATAGTTATAAAAAAGCTAAACGTCCACATATGTGGCCAAGGGCGTGAAGAGGTTAAAGAAGTATTGGGTTGTTCGGAAAGTTAGTGGTATATGTTTATTAAAAATAAAAGTAAATCGGCACGAACTTCCCGGACAATCAAATACATCCGAAAATTTTTGACGGAAATATTTTTATAACTTCAGTAATTACGAAAGAAACAATTGGAGAGCAGTCATTTTGACTTGTTGAACACTAGAAAACTATCAAACTAGTCATTTTGACTGGTCCCTAGTTTATTTTTTCGTAATTATTGAAGTTATAAAAATGTTTTCATCAGAATTTTCCGGATCTACTTCTTTAATGACGTATACCTTACAATAAGAATTGTATGAAGTTTTAATAGAGGCAGTCTCGTTATTATTACAAAGCAATATACATCGTTGGATTTATTGTTCGGTAGTTCTAGTGTTAATGCGAGTGTATCTTATAAGGGTTGATTGTTCCCAAAACAGAAGATCAGTACACATTTCTCCTCTTTCCCAGTGTCGGAGACTTTAGCAATTACATAACGAAGTTGCCGAAAAATTTGATTAATGAACTCCCCGTTCGCCAATTAACCGACGGTTAATCGTCGGGCAGGGGTTGTCAAGGTACCGCATCGACATTCGCCATGGTCGATCGGTGGGGTTTTTCGGAAAAAAAATCGACGTATTGTGGCGTCGCGACGCAGACGGGGATGGATCACCCCCTCGCACGGATGATCCATTTTCAAAAGAGTGATACATACATTCGGACTATAAGATAGGCGAAGAGGGTGGTCGCGGCAGGGGTGGCCGGGAAAAAGAAAGAGGAGGAATAGGAAGAGACAAAACAGAAACGGCTCTCTGCGAGGTTATATTTTTGTGAAACGCACTCTTCGCTCGGCTACAAAGGTCGCAAGCTCGCCGGCTCGCTCGTGGCTGTGTCCTCGGCTCGTGGCTGGCAACGAAAAGCCGAGAAAGCTCGTTGGATTTTAGACGCAATCAATTTAGGCCCCGTCTTTGTGCGCGCGTGCGACCGTGCAACGCGGCCTGGCTCTGCTTCTGCTTCGCTCTGCTTCGCTCTGCTCTGCTCTGCTCTGCTCTGCTCGGCTCGGCTCGGCTCGGCACGGTTCAGCCTGGTGTGGGTGCAAGTAAAGCTCATCCGAGGACACTGCGCTCTCGAGTATTTAATGCGTTCCATAGCTTTGTAATCCCTCCGGCGCGTAGCACACATGCGAAAACCCCTTCTGTGCGTGGCTTCTCCGCGCGAGTGTGCGCGTGCATTGCTTTCCTGTCGCAGCCGTGGCCATCGAAAAGACAAAATCAATAATTGGGCACGGACCGGGGCCACGAAATTTCCTACCGACGACGATTCGCTGAGCGCTGCCTACCCTGCGACGATCTTTTAGCTCTCTCTCCTTCGGGCTGGATTTTCTGAAAGCATTCTGCCTCTTGTCGGATTGGCCGATGGGCCGTTCCTCCGCAGGTGGCCCTTCCTCGTGTTTTTCGTTGAGACGATTGCCTCTTATCTATGGAACGCGTCCACACTCCCGCCATGAGCTTCCGGATGCGCGTAGTGACTCCTATTAACCCCTTGACGTACGAATAAAATGGAATTTCACGCAGCCGAAGAATACTGTCTAACTGGCTCAACTAAACGGTTATATGCACGCTCGGAAATAGAACATTTTATTTGGAAATTTACATGGTTATATAATATTTAATCAGTTTGATATATTGGATGGTCGAAAAAGTATTGAGAGATTTTTATCACTAGATGTTGTTTAGTGTCATATATCTGGCAACAGTAATCAGATTGTGCATTTGAGAGGTGACCTTTCAGTTTACAATTTTCATGAAGAGTAATCGAAAGTAATATCAGTGTGAAAATGAGTGAAATTTCTGAAAAAATTTGCTACGTTTTGCAATTTTACTACGGAAAACGCAAAAACACTGCCCAAGCCCGGGAAAAAATTTGTGATGTTTATGGTCAAGATGCTTTATCAAATGCAACAGCATGTAGAAATTTCGGTATTAAAGATGCACCTCGCTCTGATCGACCAATCACTGAAAAAGTCGATGAAGTAAAGCAAATGATTGAGCAAGATCGGCATATAAGCAGTCATGAAATTGTTAGGGAATTAAACATTCGCCATTCTACCGTTTGGAACCATTTACAGAAGGCTGGATACAAAAAGAAGCTCGATGTTTGTGTGCCTCATGATTTAACAGAGGAACAATTTGATGGATCGAGTTTTCATCTGCGAATCATTGCTCAACGTAATGAAATCGAACCATTTTTGAAAAGACTGATAACGGGCGATGGAAAATGGATTCCATACGACAACAATGTGCGAAAAAGATCGTGGACAAAGGCCGGTGAATCGTTACAAACGGTGGCAAAACTAAGATTGACGCCAAGAAAGGTGATGCTGTGTGTCTGGTGGGATTGGAAGGCAATTGTCCATCATGAAGTACTACCGCCTGCTCAAACGATTGATTCTTATCTCTACTGTCAACTATTAACCAGATTACATCAATTAAAAAAAAAAACAAACCAGAATTCGTCAACAGAAAAGATGTTGTGTTTCATCATGACAACGCCAGACCACACACAAGTTTGATGATTCGCAAAAATTGAGAAAGTTTGGCTGAGAAGTTTTGATGCATCAACCTTATAGCCCTAGACCTTGCACGATTAGATTATTGTTTGTTTCGATCTATGTAAAACTACCTTGACTGCAAAAAGTTGGATTCAAAAAAGCACTGTGAAAATCACTTGGCCAAGTTTTTAGCCGATAAACCATAGAAGTTCTATTCTGATGGGATTATGGGTCTACCCCAAAAAATGGCAAAAGGTCATAGATAATAATGGCCTATATATACTTGAATAAAATTCATTTTGAATAAAAGAAACATTTAATCAAATAATGACGAAAATCTATCAATATTTTTCCGACTATCCAATATACAGGATGAGTCACCAAACGTTTGCACCTCAAATATCTTTGTTGTTTCTAAAGATACGTAAAATATGGTAAAGAGAAAATTGAATGGTACAATGGAGCTGACACGATGATATAAAAAAATTTAGTTTTTATGTCATTTTTTTAGATACCAGATCACGGTAGATCTACCCCAAAAAATGGCAAAAGGTCATAGATAATAACCAATAAAATTCATTTTTAATAGAAGAAACGTTTAATGAAAAAATGACAAAAATCTCTCAATACCTTTCCGACTATCCAATATAATGTTAATGGGCAGTAATTAAGTAACATTATAAAATAATAAATTAATAATTCTGTAAAGTATGATACATTTCAAAGCATTTTAGAATATGTAAAGGAACTTACATTATTTTTTAGATACACGTGGCATCTCTTTGCAGGATGTTCCTTTTTGTCAGTGGAAGGTATATGTTCTGGAAAATGTGCCGAATGTTTTGCCTGTAATCGAGTTGGGTACTCATTTTGCGACGGTCTGCCGTGTGTTGAGTAATTAAGAAGTGACAAATTGTGTAGCATATCTTCTGCAATATTCGATCAAAAATCTACAATTGGTTCGTTGAATTGGGCAACTTAGAATACAGAACATAAGCATTATAAACAGCTACGTCGAGCAGATAAAAGGATATTTTCTTATATCCTTTGGTACTCGAATCGAATCGAAATCGATGCACGATTTTCGGCGAAATGGATGATGTCTAACAGACGTGGTTGTATGCCAAAGGGTTAACACGTTGAACGCCATGGTGGTCACCGGTGACCGGAATCGATCATCAATTTATTACTGCCGAAATTTAGGAGATTATTATGCTAGGTAAGAACTTCCTTGTATAGTATAACGGTTCATTTGAACCCTTTGAGCTTGAAGCGATTTCATTAGAAAATCGAAGCAATATTTTTACTTGTAATAGCTACATTTGTACATAGTTTATTTCCTTTCGTACATATGAAATTAATTACTATTACTCGTATTTAGAACGTTAAAATTTTGATCGATTTCCTAATTGCAAACCCAGCGATGTAAAAATTGTTAAATAATAGTATGACAATTTTTTGTGGCACTTTTAATAACGCTGATCGTTTCTATGAAAAAAGCAAATGGAACTTACGCGTAGAATAGAAAACCCGCACAGCTTCCGTGTTAATATTCGGACACGAAAATTGTTTCTTTATCTTTCGCTTTGTATAAGTATCATGCCATCGATGCCATATGTAGTTATGCCAGTAAACATTTCAGATTAATGCAATTTCTATAAATGGTGAAAGATTGATGAAATCTGACTTTGACAAAACCTGAAAGTGAAGTCTGGATGAAACGGATTGGCCATTTGTGCATATTGTTTCTGTCGAGATTGGTTTCAGAAATGCATCTCTTTTAACTAGTACAGTAAAAAAAATGTCGTTCGTATGAATAGCGTCAATTTACGATTGCAGTGCCAGTGTGCAAACAATTCTATTATTTAATATAATATTAATGCCACAGTATAAAATCCGGGCTCGAAAGTCTGAAAAATTAATAGACTGAATAATTGCAACGAACTGTACTTTTGAAATTTATTTTCTTTCTTAATGAGTGAAATATTTTGCAAATAATATGATAATAATTTTACATACTTCTAATATTTTTACTGTTCTGTATTCTTCCTACTCATCGTTGTCATAAATGCATAAAATCCGCAGTCTGGTAATTATGCAAATTGTTTCCGCTCGTTGCGTTTGTATAATTAAATACGTACAAATATGTGATTCTTTATTCCCTCAAATTAAAACTCGAAATCAAATATTTCAACTTATAAAGCTGTGCATATAGGCTTCAAATCTGAAACCCACAAATATTTGTGATTCGAGCTTAAATATTTGAGCATGTCGTCTCGAGTATTTGATCTTGTAAACCTAAATCTACCTGCTTGAAGTACTAAACATGTAAAAATGTAACCAAAATTTTTGTATAGAAAATACACGTTTATTGTATAAAAATTATACAAAATATATTCGAAGTATTACCCCTCGGTAGCTATACATTTTTTCCATCTCTCTGACAATTTGTATATTAACATGAAACTTATAGAAACTTTGAGTAATTACTATCTTGTCATTATTATAAAGCAGCGTATGTTAGTGTAGTTTAGTACTCCATAGTTCTTGTGTTACAATAATACAGTAAAGTTTTTAGTTTCAAAATTGTTTCAAAATTGTCAAAAAACTGTTCCTCTTTTGAGGCAAACCAATTATCGAGCCATTTTCATACATTTCCGTAAGATGCGAAGCGCAGCTCAGCAAGTGCATGACCCATCGATGCAAATAAGTAATAATCGGATGAAGTCAAATCTGTTGAGTGAATTGCATGCGAAATTATATTCCAACAAAACGCCTTGATCGTTTCCTTGACAGGTTTGTTATGTGCGATGGTGCATTATCATGAAGCAAACTCTCTTTGCGTTGCCTTTTTTGAAATTCCGGTCGTCTTCTGGATCTTCGCCATGGCTCTCAAACGTATGGAGACGGTTTCTCGTGTCGCATTTAATTGATCCGCAAGTTATCCAACTCATCCAACGATGCTTGCAATTCGCTGTCTTCAAACTTTCTCGGTGATCCTCCGCGTACTTCGTTTGTCTCGTCAAAATCGCCGCTTTCGAATTTCTTAAACCACTAGAAAAAGTGATGTGATGTGACTGTGATTTACCAAGAGCATGTTCGCCGTAAGCTTCGACAAGCATTCGATGCGACTCCGTAGCAGTTTTCTGCGGTCAGCTTTCAAATGGTAACAGAAAATTGATGCTGTCCGCAAATCGTAGCTTCCAGACATAAAATTCGACATATTCAACGCTATAAGAAAGTATGTTGTTGTTTGAAATTTGTATGGTTGTGAGGGAAAATCTTTGTCAGATGTTGAAACAAGAAAATGGCATATGGGAAACTTCCGGTTTCATATTTACAGACCTATATTTAAATAAGTCGATTTGAGTTTAAAACATCTGAACATTTAATTTTGATCTTATCCTTTTAATTTGCGTACATTTGGATTCAATTTAATACACGGCTACATCAAGATTGAAAATTCCAGTTTTAATTATCGGTGTGAATCGATCTGTCAAATCTCAGTCTGATCGGCCTAGAAATGTTCACGCTCAGTCGTCGATAAGTATCGCGCAGTCCGTAAAGGGTTTTGCATTTAAATCAATGACTATCAGATCTTCCTTCTCCATTTGATCACATAATTTGAGATCGAAGTCGCCGTCGACGCTCTCCACCGGATCCTCAGCGGCTCAACAAAAAGAAGATATTCGTAATCCGTTAACGATGGTTCGACGCGAAAATATTTATTTTACCCGGCCGAGAGGGCCTAATTTCAGAGCTGAGCGTTGTTTACACAGCGTTAGCAAGGCCTTTAGAACGTGTTAACGTCTTCCCTAGACACTCCAACTGGAGTCCTTCTCAGCCTTTTATCCAGGATATCCACCTGTCGTGCCTCGCCGGCGAAGAATTGAATTTTTCAGAAAACACCGTGACGATCTTTAGAACTAAAATAACAGGCAGTCTTTCAGTAATCATATAATTCCATCCTGTCTGCCGGTAATTGTTAGAACAAACAAATTTTCACTTCTTCCAACTCTCATCTTCTTCGAGATATCATCCAACCATTCTTTTCGTTAGAATTCGTCGATTTCCTGTCTTAATACGTCTTTCATTTTTATTAATCTATTTATATTAATCCAAGAACCACGAATGTTTAATTTTTTCAAAGACAGATATTTAAGGGTAGAAAAAGAATTTCTTAACCCTCGGTAAAAGGACTATTTTTACTATTTTATAATTAATGATGTTTAGAACTGGTCTGTTTATTAATTTTTTTTAAATATACAACAACTATAGAACTATATATAAATATATATCCACTGAACGTTTAAGGCTGGTCTATTTATTAATTTTTTTAAATATGCAATAACTATGGAACTATATATAAGTATATATCCACAAAACGTTTAGGACTGGTCTGTTTATTAATTTTTTTAAATATACAACAACTATGTAACTATATGTAAGTATATATCCACAGAACATTTAGGACTGGTCTATTTAGTAATTTTTTTAAATATACAACAACTATGGAACTATATATAAGTATATAACTGTAGAATAAATATAAAACAACTAGTGATTCAATTTAATCGCTAAAATCTGCGTAATTAAATAATGATAGGAATAATAATTGAGCAGCATAACTCTGAAACATTTTTACTTGAATTTAATTGTTTATCGTAATAACAGACTTGAATGATTTCATTGGCGTTGGTTGTATTCCTCGATGTTAGAATTTCCTTAACCCTTAACGCTTCCTTAATGATTGCATATTTCAATGCTTAAATTGTTATAATTTTATATTTAATAAATGCACATTCAACGTCTAACAAGTACTAGATTTATTCTTTTCAAAGATGGTCAACTTCGAACGCAATTATTGAGATTTCAGAAATGTCTAAAATCTATATAATACTTCATATTATGTAAGAAGTAACGTACCACGTAATAATGATGCATAACATGAGACGTTCAAACAGCTTTTTCACGTATAGAGTTACTCTATTTAATAAAGGGTGAAACATTTCTTATTACTTACACGGAAAACGTTTCTTAACTGGTCAACTATTGGTACTTTTACTGTACACAGAAAATCCTGATTCGAGGGTTAATTCATATAACTGAACAACGATTCAAACTAGTTGCTAGAAGATTAAAATTTACATGGAACATTTGTAACTCTAGATGAAAATGAAGGAAAACATTTAATCGGAGGGTTAAAACGACACAACTCGCGTCATTCGACTGACAGAAAGATATGGAATACCATCTCTACGATAATTGTGAATAAATGTTATTTCCATTTAAAAGAAATTAATTAATATTTAGTAGATTTTGTTCAAAATCTGCATCATAAGTCTTGACTCTATGTTACGCGACGAGGGGTTCATCGCATTTCTAAATAAAAACAGCATTTGCAAAATAGATGTAAGTAATGATTGCCAATCCTAATCCGTTGTCCCTATAAATGTTATCTTTCGATAGTTCTCGTCGAATGTATTTGGAAAACATTAGTATCATCTATAAAGAATACATAATTTACTGGATTACGGTAAATTGTTCGGAAGCTGGTAATTTAATCGCGCATAGGGTGGACACCGTACAAAAAAGCATTCTTCGTCTCTCTAACATTTAAATAAATATTACTTAATTAATACCGATCCAAACTAGTTGCTAGAAGATCAAAATTTCGATGGAATATTTGTAACTCCGGATGAAAATGGAGCGAAGCTTTTAATCAGAGGATTAGAACAAAACAACTCGCGTCATTCGTCACTGGTAAAAAGATCCGCAGAACGATATGGAATACCATCCCTTCGATAACTGTGAAAACTGTGTGAAATTGCCGGTAGAGTTAATCACCCGCGAAAGAAGAAGAAGAAGCTGAAACAGACCCCGATCATTGACCGGCGGTGGCATCGGAAGCTGAGCGAATCGACGTCAGAGATTTCCATAAACCCATGGCAATGGTAATACGACAGCATAATTCACGTCGACTTACGACACGGGGACACCTATTAAACATAAACACAAGCAGCGGGGAGGATTCGTCCGGTGAAAATTCGCGGGTCATTTGAGCTGTTTCCGCGCCATTACCCTTTCTTAGCCGAGCTTCTTTGCGGGCGAGGACGAGCCACGATGGACGGAGAGCCTCAAGGAGAGATCGAAGTCGAGCGGAAGAGGGTTGAAGAGGCTCCGAAGGGTTGGGGGCTCGAGGTTGCGGGGTTGGGGGCCGCGAGCGTAACTCGATTCCTCGTTACTTTCTTCTCGGCGCGGCGCGGGTAGATTATATCCTCGAAACGAGCCAAACTTTCAGCACTCCTCCCTTTCTTCCTGTTCATCGCTCGAAACGACCGGTCCAGGACCCTCGCTCGCATCCAGTGATTTCATTCTGTACGATCACGATGGACCCTGATGCAGTTGAAGCTCCGCGCCGACCGACCGACGCCACAATGGAGCGAGCAACGAAAATAACTGGATGCGACAATTGTCTCCATCGATTTCGATGTTAATTTTTCCTAAACAGTTTCAGAGCAACTTTACATTATCTCGAGGGATTCGATGTAGATGGGGAAATTAGAAGTAAATATTTAAAACTGCATATCTTTTTTCAAAAGCTGTTTGTTTATTCAAAATATGCTGCATTTGCTTCAATGCACTTTTTCGAACGAGATTTTAATGCGCAGATACTTGTCTTAAAGAAATGCTGATCTTTAGAATCAATAAAATCTGATACGGAATTTTTCAGACTGTTTAGTATGACTATTTAGTTTCATACTGGTATCACGATGAACCCTGAAGCTCCGCGTCGACCGACCGACGCCATAATGAAGCGAGCAACGAAAATAACTGGACGCGGCAATTGTCCTCATCGATTTCGATGTTAATTTTTCCAAAACAGTTGCAGGGCAACTTTACATTATCTCGAGGGATTCGATGTAGATGGGGAAATTAGAAGTGTATATATAGAACTGAATATTTTTTCTCAAAAACTGTTTGTTTAATTAAAATATTCTCCATTTGCTTCAATACACTTTTCCTAACGAGATTTTAACACTGGAACTACCGAAACACTCATTTTGACTGGTTCCTGATTTTTTCGTTTGCAATTACTGAAGTTATAAAAACATTCTCAACAGAAATTTATCGTGGATAAATCTTGGGCCATGTCGGTTAACAAGCGATGAGCGTATAATTTTCAATTTTTCATGCATTTGTTCAATGTACTGACAGTACTTTTCGCCGCTAAAAACGTTACAGAAGAGAAAAGACAATTTATACTGCTACATCTATGTCAATGTTTAAAGATTGATTAAAAATGAGCAACATTTGATTTTTTCTAGAAAGAAAGGAATACTATTTATTTTTGTTAGACTTTGATTAGAGTCTTCAACGCGCGTCTGATTCGTTAAAATATGGCAAGGGGTTAATTATAACTGCCACTTGTTTGTGAAGATTCATTCATTATCTAGTTTATATCTTTTGAAAGCGTAACATCCGTTGGAACATTGCATAGATTACGCGACCAGTTTAAGGATGTGTTGTTATCGAAGACACAAGTGGTTGCTAAGCATGAATTGTTTATTAGTGCAAGTGGAAGTAATATTTAACTATTGAAATAAGAATAGCTACATGAAAAGCAAAATAAAATTTTAACGATGAAAATGTTATAATAATATTAGTTACAAACAAAATGGCATGGCAAGGAGTTAACGTACATATTTATTTTCAACATGTACAAATAATTTTGTCATCCATAAATGAATGACATATGGCAGTCAAAGTGTTAAACAGTATTCTGATTTTCGAAGTCGTTGCTGCAGGAATAGTTACGATTTTTTGTCAAAGCAACTATTGGAACTTTTGCATTGGGATTTTACAAATACTTTTATTGGTGTTTGCAGTACGTGTGCGATTTTTGTAAGGTAATTATATTCAAAATGTTACAGAGGTATAGAGTACATTTTGAAAATTATTAATCGATATTTGTCACTATTCCTGTCTTTGCACTGATCGCAAATAAAAAAGTGAAGTCGCTTTTTAACAAGATTGTATATAGTGATGATCCGAGCCAAAAGAAATTGAAAATCTTAATTGTCCACAAAATGGCAGTATTTTGAAACGAAATTCCCCATTTCTTTCTGTATTTCCCGGTCTTTAGCACGATGAAAAAAGTACGACATAATTGAGGAGTCTGAAATCTTTTGATTCATCTATCAATACGTCGCAGCTCGAATTGCATTTTACGAATGCTTATAACTACGTTAACTTTACGAATTTCAACAAATCCTTATTCACGCACATTTAGTAACATTTATGGGTAGTATAAGAAAACGCAAAGAAAGGAAAAGTTAATTTTTTGAAAATGAAAAACCGGAATATTTTCTCAATTGATACAGCTTTTGGTTGTCCAAGGAAATAGGCGTTTCGTTTCACTGTGCGACGCCGACGTCTTTTTCGCTATTGTCGCGGGCCATTTTGGTAGCGACCGAGAGGTAGGGGAACGGTTTTGTTCTTCTCGGCCGGTTAATGCGCCACTCTCGCAGCAGCGAATTGCAAGCGCGGAAACGAGAGAATTAAAAATGAAAATTCGTAATGCCGCCGGGGATTATGCTTCATTTCGCCGATTACTTTCCTTCTTGAAACATGAGCGCTTAATTTCCTGCTTGTCCACGCGGACGACACGAGTGTCGCCCGAAGACATCGCCCCTCCTGCGCTCCGATGATCTTTTGTGATTCTCAGACACCTTTTGATACCGTAATCGGTCTAAATACTGGACGAATCCGTCGCCATCCGACGAGTAGAATAAGTAACGTTTACTACGGGCTCTGGCAATTTCATTTGCTGCTGCGATTCCGTTGGATTGTGGGTGTTTGCGCGTTTATGCGAAACAGGGATGTAGCATGAACGAGTGAATTGTTAGAGCCACTTCTACGCATCGACGAGTTTATACTAATTCTCGAATGGCGGATGGTTCTTGTAACTATGGAAATTAATGGCAATGTTCAGGACTGTTTAGTGCTTTGTTCAATAATTTATCATATATTTTATTTTTCAAGGTACTTGTTGCGCGCATGTTAGTCTTTTTATCGTTTTTAGTGCAGCAAGTCCCCATATATTTTATTATATAAATAATTTATTTTATAACATAAGTAGTAGTACACGAGTGTGAGCCTGCATGCGATGGTTCATGTTATGTTTAATTATTACATATTTTTTTTTTATCAGTTTATGCATTGTTTGGTGTCTTTGTCAAAAAACAAGAAATTTCCTTCGAACAAGCATCGGTGGAACATATGATTGTGTTTAACACTAGAACTATCGAATTAGTAAAAATGACTTCTTCCTAA
Source organism: Agapostemon virescens (assembly GCA_028453745.1). Classification (NCBI taxonomy): domain Eukaryota; kingdom Metazoa; phylum Arthropoda; class Insecta; order Hymenoptera; family Halictidae; genus Agapostemon; species Agapostemon virescens. The sequence continues at coordinate 1,442,836 of CM052097.1, read as the reverse complement.
TTTGGCCTTCCACAACTATTAAAATTATCAAATATTTCCATCAGAAAGTTTCGGAGGAATTTATTCATTAAAGCAGACATTGCGTTGAAAATTTTACAAGGTTTCAACCCTTTACATTCGAATGGCGGTTTTAAGATGCCGCTAAAAATTGCTTTAATAATTTTAAACAACTTCTATATTGCTACGTTTGCAGTTAGGAAATTGATGAAAAATTTAATGTTCTAAGTACGAGTAATAATTAATCTCATATGTACGGAAATAAACTGTAAAAATATTAATAATTAATTAATAATTAATTAATGTGGTTAATAAATGCGGTTCTGTTGTTGTTACAAAACAATATACATAAGTAGTATTTATTACTTGGCAGTTGTAGTGTTAATCGAGTCTCCTTAACAATATAGCTATTTATAATACATGAAATTTTTCTTATAAGGTTTAATTGCCGGCACAGGAATCGAGTCAATAGATTTCTTTACTGAGTCGCACATTGTGATAAAAATTGCACATAATCCAAATAAATTAAATTTTGTTAGTTTTGCAAGACAATGTTAACCAATTTTTATGCTCGGCAGGTATAGTGTTAAATCGTTCGTCGGAAACTGAGTAATGATGATTTTGATACTCTGGGTAAAAATAAACCCAGATTTTTTAAGATTAATATTTAAGATTTTTGTGGAGCGTTGATGCTTGAACATTGCAAATATGCAGTTAGCAACAATTTAGAAAACCATTAATCATTAACAGAAAATCATTAATCCCAAGGAATATAATGTTTACACTATAAACATTAAAAATTCTATAAAGTGTTACTAACATACTTCGAGACATATACATTCTGACAACTACATCCAAATGGTGATAAAAATACCATATTTGTAATTGTCGTGAGAAGACTCCGGAATATCGTCATATGTTTAAAGTGCAATTTAGATCCTTCCACTATGGTTTGTTTTATAGTGATAGCGACTGGAACGTTTTTAATAATAATACTAATCTCTTAAAAGTAAAAGGAAGTAGATATTTATCGAATGCTCACGTATTCTCTATTGGTTGCGCATCGGCATCAACAGAATAGAATTTTATTTTAGTTTAAAGGAAATTAATAACATACATTTTCAGTAGATTCTGTTCGAAATTTTCATCAGGAGTTTTACTCGATGTTATAGGACAAGAAATTAAGTCTCTAATACAGAATTCTTTCACTCAGACTGTGCATTTGTTCCAACTGTTAAAGCTAAAATATTGAAAACCGAAAATTCAATCAAGAAATTTGAAAATGTTTCTGAGTTTATACATATACGACCACTTATTTTATTTATGTACCTTACCGCCGTAAAAATAATAGTATTATCGTTAATACTATTGAGCAATAAACTGTGAATAATCCGCAGTGACGTTCAAGAAGCGCACAGAATTTATTCGTTACTTTTTTAAATAAATAATATAAAGATGAATCATCTAGAAGAGAAATCAAAGAAAACATTTTTTTCATCAAGCATGTAAACACTATGGTAAACAAGGACTACTATGATTAACCTAAGGATTAAATTCGTGTGAAAAATAATGCGAAAAAATATTAATTTTCCAATAAGAACCCCCAATTCCAACTGTTATCTCTACGAATATGTTAAACCTTATTGACAGAAAATCTGTCAGCCATTGAAAGCAACCGACGTATAGTAGACTTTACAAAATTAATTGTTTACAGAAACTATTATACATACACACACATCTTCCGTCGCAGTATGAGTACAATCTTTGCAGACAATTCTTTGAACGTCTACGGTACAATCTCTGAGAAATGCAAATATAGTCTTTTTAACTGTTTTTTATCGCGTTTTAGTCTTCTGTATATTGATTTCTAAAAATTACAAGATTAAATGTACTTAGGAGATTTTCAATTTCAATATCAACTTGAATAAAGAAACGAGTTGGAATTTTTTTCCAAACTCCGTTGAATAGTCTTTACAATTTCAATAATTTCAAAATAGAAAATCTGAAAGTTAGCTGGATTGGGATTAGTGTTGGCAAGTGTTTTTCCTCACATAAACGTAACTTTCAGTCCAACGTTATCACCCTGTCTGGGGTTCGAACATGTTTAGCAGGTTTCCAGGGAAATCGTTCAAAAGTTGCTACGTCGAAGCCATCTTTGTTCCCCATCTGGCATGCTGACTGCCTGCACATCCATCTTCGCGGTCGTAAGAAAGAGAATCTTCCGTTTACAACCGGCGGAATCTTCCCCATAATTCAGTAGCAACAGCAGACTATTTTTCCCGTTCGATCGAGAACGTTCGACGAAAGTAATCGAGGAATCGAGTATCTTTGTCGAGCGGTATCGAGTTCGAAACGAGCCTCTTATCCTGTTTTACGAGCGATGCTTTACGCGCTCGGCTGCGGCGCGGCGTCCCTCCTCGGAAATTCTCGAAAGGAACGCCATTTTGTTGGGCGCACCGAGTTGTTCTTCCTCATGTATTAATGAACCAGTACGCGAGAGCTTGCACCATTTATGCACTTACATTTCTCGCAGTATTTTTCACACGCGAAACGTTTTCTTCGTATCATAATGCAGCGCGGGAAAAAGTTCATTTGTTAACGCGAAAGAACACTTCGCTCGTAGAATGTTTCACACATTTTTCAAATTATTTACACGAGTTTATACCAGTCGAGTCCTAAAAGTAGTGTACGGTTTAAACGAAACTGGCGAAGAACAACTGCAAAAGTGTCGATCTAAAATTATTATAGTTTTTGCGTACTGGCTCCGTGCACCTTGTTAAAATATTTTAATCAATCCGACGTAGGCATCTCCATAATACGAAATATTGGAAAAATTTTAACAAGAAAACGTCACCCATTCTATGAATATTATGCTGTTTCCATTGGCTTTAAACACCGAAACATATAAAATTCATTTTGCAAACGTGAACATTACTCTCGACTGGTCAAACGACCAATTTCAGATTTTTTATTTATATTATTTTATAATTATTGAGGTTACAAAGTCGCCTCCATAGGAATTGATCCAATAGTCAAATTTATTTAATCGTATATTGTGATAAAAATCGCCTATACCAAATATTGATATTTTTATAACATAATACTTACTAGCCATATATAGCTCAGTGTTTAACCCTTAGCACTCCAAGGTGACATTAAAAATTGCTATACTATAATTTAAAATAATTTTTACATTATTTGATAAAAATTGAAGTGTTGCACATACGAGTAATGAAAATAAATTTTATGCACAAAAAGAAATTAACCATCTACAATGGAACTATTATTGCTACAAAAATGTCTCGATGTTGGGATTAAACTTGCTTGGAGTGCAAAGGGTTAAGTATACTGTGAGATCGTGAATTTTCCAATATAATAAAACGAGTCAAGATAAAAGAATTATCTACTTAATTCTTATTTTTTACCATCCACACGGATAATTTTTATTTTGCGTAAAGATCCGCAATCTTCAAGCGTCTGGTGATTACGAACGATATTGAAGTCTCATTGTAGACATTGCAGCTCTTGTTACAGACTGTTTTACATAATTTTCCTGCTAAAAATGTCGGACTTTGTTTACTCCGCTTGGAATATTACAAGTTTACACGTCCACATATAAATGTATAATATCGTCCTGCAATCTACTACTTCATCAATGAAACTGGACTAACAAGTATTAAATTCAATGCTAGATTATTCTCATTCGAACTCGTCCTCGCTAATCCTCGTTTTCAGCGTTTTCATCTGAGAACATTATACAATACTGTTCGATTTAACGTTAACACAGGTTATCTCATCAGAAAGGTACCTTACTAATCGTGAAATAAGTTTTAAGTAGATCTTTCAAACTGGCTCATGACTTTGTTGATATAAAATGAAATCTGTATGGACCGCGGTGAGTTTCGGCACTCGCTTTGGCATTAACTCAATTGACAATAATATTGCAATAATCATTGGCAATCTGTCGAAATGTTTCAATCACACAGTGACTGCTCTCTTCAATTTACTTCATGGTGGCAATGTAATTCATTCTGGTTACTCCGACGTTGCAAATGTTCCACAAACGCTATGGTTGAGTTTGGAGGTGATTTTCGCCCCCGATGGTATTTTGATCGAACTTGGAATATGTAACAGTCTATCCAAAAAGATCCCCATCTGCCAACTTTCAGCCCCATATTTCATTTGTAAGGGTAGTTATTGAGAAAATCGAAAAACGAGTTCTTGGCCCATTTTCTCTATTTATTAATAAACTAATTAATTAAAAATTCTGAAAAAATGCTGACACATTTCGGATATTATGCCACATGTTAGGTATTATTTTCAGAATTTTCCGTTGCAAACTCTGGTTATAAACAACGAAAAACACGAAAAAATGCAGATTTCATATAGCAATCTTAAGTTGAACACCGCAGATTTAATTGAGCAAAGAGATATTATTGTAAATCTTATGCTCAATTTTTTCAAATTCCTGAGAGTGGTGGGGCATAGTTAAAAAAAATAAAAACCACTTTCTACGGCGTTTTCTTTAATTTATACTCATTTTTTCTGAATCTAAAAAATATATTATGTAATATTGAACGTTCCTGCGTTCAGAAAAAAATGTTCCACATTTTTTAAGTGGTGTAATGCAAAAAATTAAAACAAAGCAATGTATGATATATTCTAATGTTTCGAAAATGATTTCCACGGCGCCGGTTGGTGCAGCAGCTATGGTCCCTGACTGCGGAACCGCTGGTTACTTTTTGGACCAGGTTTGTATCCCGGTCAGGTCAATTTTTTTTTTTCGTTAATCAAATGTTTTTTTGCTTACTAGGCATATGATTGTTAATGAACCATTATAAAAACATTTTTTAACTATGTTTGGACTATTTTAACATTATTAAAAAAATAATTTTTTTACAATGGATTGTGCATCAACTTGACTTTTAAGTCTTTTATCTTTACTGGGTGTCTATAATACTTATCATTAATAATTGTAGGCGGATTGGTGTGTGGTGGAATCATGTGTGGCGATTTCAGTCTTCATCGCTGTCTTCATTAACTGTCGGTATTATTTGATCAGCATTAAATATTTTAGTGAGTATCTCTGCTGGTCGAATTATGTCTGTATCAAATCGAGCATAAGAGAAATAATAAATATGCGCTTTCTATTAACACATTCGCAAGAATACCGTTTTATACCCGAATAACCAGGGTACAATCTATGCAACATTTGTAAATTTTCCTGTTAATATGGCGCGATTTTACTTTGAATTTAACAATATTATTTTCTCTTAAATAACGGATATTAATATGATTATCATTTTCATTAATTATTTCGGCCAAATTCGAAATAGCATGCGGTAATTGATACGATCCTGTAAAAATGATTTTTAAATCTTCTTCCGTCATTTTCGGAAAATCAAGAATCTTTCTGGAAGATATGGTTTGAATGGCCTTTTTCGGTTCCAATGTTGTGCTTTTACTTGTTGTGCTAAACTATTTATTAATTTATTTGCACTCAACATTCTGTTTATAACATCATCGAAAAGTGCCACATCAGAATTTAATCTTTTGTCAAACTTATTGTTTAAAAAACACGCAAACCTGAAATATGACGTTACTGTAAGGAGAAGTTTGTTGTCAAGCTGACGATGTAAATGCTGACATTTTTTCCCTAATATACCATGTATGACCTCGCTAAATGGGATACGAACCTGGTCCGATAAGTAACCAGCGGTTCCGCAGTCAGGGACCATAGCTGCTGCACCAACCGGCGCCGTGGAAATCATTTTCGAAACATTAGAATATATCATACATTGCTTTGTTTTAATTTTTTGCATTACATCACTTAAAAAATGTGGAACATTTTTTTCTGAACGCAGGAACGTTCAATATTATATAATATATTTTTTAGATTCAGAAAAAATGAGTATAACTTAAAAAATACGCCGAAAAAAGTGGTTTTTATTTTTTTTACCACGCTGACACCCTTCCCAGGAATTTGAAAAAAATTGAGCATAATACTTACAATTATATCTCATTGCTAAATTAAATCTGCGGTGTTCAACTTAAGATTGCTATATGAAATCTGCATTTTTTCGTATTTTTCGTTGTTTATAACCAGAGTTTGCAACAGAAAATTCTGAAAATAATACCTAACATGTGACATAGTATCCGAAATGTGTCAGAATTGTTTCAGAATTTTTAATTAATTAGTTCATTAATAAATAGGGAAAATGGACCAAGAACTCGTTTTTCGATTTTTCTCAATAACTACCCTTACATATGAGATGTGGGGCTGAAACTTGGCAGACGGGAATCTTGTTGGGTAGGATATCACATTTCAAGCTCGATCAAAATACCGTCGGGGGCGAAAATCACCTCCAAACTCGGCCATACCCTTTTCAATTGGATTCAAGTCTAGTGCATTCCCAGTCCAAAATCGTACTTTCCAAGCACAAAATTCGACATGTTCGACGCTATTAAAAACTATGCTGTTGTACGAAACTTGTGTAGTGAGTTGAAAATCTTCATCAAACGCCACGAGAAGAAAATGGCGTTAATGACGCGGTTGGGTAAATTTCGGTTTCATATTTACAGACCTGCGAATGTTCCGTGCGAATCTTATGAACTAGGGTAGAATGGAGCTAAACATCTGGCGAGTGAGAAATTTTGACTTGAATATTTGTCTTTGACTACGGTTGACGCCTTTTGCCGTGCACTGTTGGCAGCGTGAAGGTTATTGAAATATACTGTAACAACAATTATTGTTTCGTAGCTTGGACTTTATTATTTTTATTTTCAAGCAGAAAATATCATTCTTTAGATAAAAACAAAAAATTGTATCTTCTCTGTCGTGTGGAAGAAGTATTGATGACAGCAATTCTTAAAGTTGTTGCGTGATTCTTGATTAACTCTCTGCTATTCTCATTGCAACTGCAGTTGTTACAACATCCTCATAAATATAAAATTGTTGCAGAAGAGGAAAGAAAATTGATCTTTTCTACACGGCTACATTTACTTCGATGCTTAAATATTAATTACAAAGCTGTAACATTTGAAACTGGTATGGTTGCGAGTTGAAAATCTTTATCGGATGTCGAAACAAGAAAATGGCGTCAGTGACGCGGTTCGACGGTGACTACGTTGACAGCCCAGCGTATAGGCGAATCCCGGTTTCATATTTACACACCTGGTAAATGAAATGTTCCCCGCATATATTAGTATTTTATATATTGAGAATAGAGCGAACAGAGTGTGTATACAAATCTTGGACTCAACAGTTGCCGGTGTGGGACTTTTTGTTGCCTTCTTCGGCATGCATCGGCTAAAACGCTTTTTCAACGATGCGCGCAGCATTAACTAAAAGTTGCTGGACGCTGCTTCTGTGTGGGCATAGCTGAGCAACGTGACCACCCGCGAAAGTCTCAAATGATGCTGCCTTTCAGGCGAGTTCGAACGTAGCTCCAGCTGGACGAAATTCGAATCGCAGGATCAGCGATTGGACCCAATAACTGGACCGCTTTCGAGCGTACCTATCAAGGGATCGAGCGATGATCGTGCACGATCGAATGAAAATGTCGAATACACGAGTCGGCTCGCGCGTCTCCTACCTGGCAGCTCGTTCTAACGAATCCTCATTGGCGCCTGGGCTGAAACGGGGACTGACAATGGGGCCCTGTTGTCAGGAAGGGGGCTTCCTTCAGTGGAACCTTTGTCATGAAACGTACGTGGAAGCGTCTGAGCTGAGAACCCTCAAGAGAGCTCCGGTGGATGACTTGCGTCTCGCGAGCCGTTCGTCGCTACTTGAAGTCAAATTTTTTCTCTTGCGAGCAACAGCCAGCCGGCTGGCTTTCCATCATTTCTCTCTCTTTCTCCTTCTCTCTCTCTCTCTCTCTCTCTGTTTCTCTCTTTCAACGATTGTGTGAGCCACGTTAAAATTCTTCGCTAATGGGCTGCTTACCGCTCGGATACGCGTGTTGTTTTTTCGGACGAGCCCGTGAGAGACTCAGCCCTCATTACCCGGATAGCTTCAACCGGGAAACGTCTGTCCGATGCACGAGGATGATTCCTTTTCCTTGAACTAGCGGTCGCTTAGCTTCCTATGCTATTCGCTGCCTGCGAATCGCGACCGAATTGATAGATGAGCGAAGAGATCGGTGTCTCAGGGATTCATTCTTAAACACGAAATCGGTTAACTCTTAGCACTCGAACGATGCTTCTAAGGCGCTACTAAAAATTGCCATACTATTGTTTAAACAACTTTTATATTGTTACGTTTGCAGTTAAGAAGAAACGTTAGTCTTTTTATTGTTTTTAGTGCAGTATATCTTCAGATTTTTTCTTTTATAATTATTATTAAGAAAGAATGTTTGTACGTTGCATATTTGCAGGCGCTGATTCATATTATGTTTAATCGTTATATATATATATATATATATTCTTTTTTTCCTTTATAAGTTTATGCACTGCGTGTTGTCTTTATAAAAAAACAAAAAATTCTCCTCGAACATTCATCGGAGGTACATATGATCGTGTTTAACATTAGAACTATCGAATTAGTAAAATTGATTGGTCCCTAATTTTATCTCCCACAGCTATTAAAATTATGAAAATGTTTTCATCAGAAAGTTTCGAGTGAATTTATTCCGTGAAGCAAGCATTGCATTGAAAATTTTACAAGGTTTCGATCCTTTACACTCGAATGGCGCTTCTAAGGTGCCACTAAAAATTGCTATACTATTGTTTAAACAATTTTTATATTGCTACGTGTGCAGATAGGAAATCGATAAAAATTTCAATGTTCCAAGTACGGGTATTAGTAATTAAATTCATATGTACGAAGGAAATAAACTATGTACAATGGAGCTACTATAGGTAAAAATATTGTTTCGATTTTGGAATGGAATTTCTTCGTATAAATAACTTTTAAATCTCGTTTAAAATCCTCCAAACAAGTTCAATTACTTCCTTTACGCTCTCAAGACAAAGAATCGGTATTATTACTTCGTAAGTTATTACTTCCTAATAAGTGCAAGTTTATGTGCATTTATTGTATGTCTGTGTACCCTCTATACGCTTTACTTTGTTAACGATGAGCTTCAAATAATGAATAAGCTTCAAATAATAAATGAGCCTCTTCAAAATACATGTAAGTAATGGTTGTCAATCCTAATCTCCGTTGTCCCCATAAACATTATCTTTCGATAGTTTGCGTCAAATGTATTTGACAACCGTTAGTATTATCTACAAAGAGCATCGATAGTTCTCGTCAAATGTATTTGAAAAGCGTTAGTATCATCTACAAAGAACATCGATACTTCTCGTCAAATGTATTTAAAAAACGTTAATATCATCTACAAAGAACACATAATTTTCTGGATTAGGATAAATTGTTCGGAAGCTGATAATTTAATCGCGCAAAGGGTGGGCACCGTACGAAAGCATTCTTCGTATCTCTAATACCTAATCAATAATACTTAAATGAACAACAATTCAAACTAGTTGCTAGAAGATTAAAATTTAGATGGAAAATTTGTAACTATGAATGAAAATGAAGCGAAGTCTTTAATCGGAGGGTTGAAACTAGATAGAAATGTCTGCAGAACGATATAGAATACCATCTCTTCGATAACTGTGAGTGAACGTTACCCCCCTAAAAGAAATTAATAACATACATATTTAATACATTTTGTTCAAAAGTCTGCATCATAAGTCTTGATTTCGTGTTATGTGACGAGGGGTTAATCGCGTTTCCAAATAAAACTAGCCCCCAATGGTTGCCAATAAGTCCGTTGTCCCTATAAATGTTATCTTTCGTATCTCGTCGAATGTATTTAAAAAACATTAGTATCATGTATAAAGAACACATAATTTTCTGGATTGGGATAAATTGTTCGGAAACCGGTAATTTAATCGCGCAAAGGGTGGACACCGTACAAAAGCATTCTTCGTCTCTCTAATACTTAAATTCACACTCGTAATCAATTCGCGATCCGCTGCTGTGCCCTCGACAATGCAAAATAGCAAGATTAATTTGTCCGAAGCCGAAGCATGCAAAGCAACCCCTACAGGGGCTCGGCGCGCGACGTTGACACAGAGTGTAACGCTGAATGCGCGATTCGCTCGCAAATCAAGCCACAAAAGGCACGGTCGACGTTCGATAAATCCAGGCCGCGTATTACCGAATTAAAATCGTGTGTTCCTCGCAGGATTAGCGTGAGGAATCGCAGCTGGAGGGACACGCTGGCAGGATGGCGACGTCCGCCCAGAACACGGTCGACGATTTATTAAGCGGCCTGCACGCGCGACTACCGACGCCGACGCCGAGCGCCGCCGCGGAAAATTAAACAGTAATTGAACAGTGATTCGTGGTGTCATTTTGTCCAAAACACTTCGCTAGGTGGGACCCCCTTCGGCGTGTACATATTGATCCCGGTGAAAAGGACGTGTGGCGGGGCAGCCTGTAATTTTCGCAACCCCTCCCCCCGCCCCGTAAGAAGCCGTAACCCTCCGGTCGCCGAAATTACGTCCGTTTGTGAGCGATTCCGCGCGCCAATCAGACGCAGCCTCATTTCGCGAGTATGAGAGCGATCGCGATAACGAGTAGTCAAGTCGATCGGTCTCTGCTGTTTCCTATAGAGGGTGGATTCGGGAATCATCAGACTTTCCTCCTTTTGCGACACGACGAGCCTCTTTCACCAAGGAACCCGCAGACACTGTCGGAAAGACCCGAGATGAAACAGTCGAGCCTGGAAAAATGAGCTCCCGTTGTTCGCACGAACAGCGCGCGAGTACTCGGAAAATATCTATTATTTTAATAAACGAAAGACAGTTTTTACAATTATATGCATAAGTTAACGATCGTATATTAACACTTTGCCGTTCGCACGTTTCATCAAGATTTTTTTCGTTTGGCGCCGGCGGTTTTTCGAGGTTGTTGCGAGATCATAAATCGTTAAATTTTACTAATATCATCGTCAGTTCTCAGTAGTTTTCAATCCTGTCCCGCTATTTTCATGAAATTTTCAGGATATTTGTAAATAAACGTAACATTTTTTTGTATTGTATATTTATTTATGTATTAATATTTTATTGGGTACTTAGTATTTCTGTTTTAGATTACACAAAACTTACACATTAAATGTGTTGTCCTTCTTTTTTTGTTTTTGGGACATACATGGCACTTTCTTCGATTCCATTTGACAGTTTCGGAAGTTTGTATTGGCTGGTGTTGCTTTAGCTGACCGGAAAGTCTGTCGATCGAATCATGATTGGAAACATCACGATGTAGTAGCGATCTCCAAGTTCTCTTCAATAGCAGGTAAATGATCCTTTATCCAAGATTCGCATATTTTCAATATTGATAGTATTGCGCACGACACCAACGTGGTGTCACCGGCCTTTTCGCCATAGTTTTTGCACGACATCAACGTGATGTCCCCGGACATTAAAACGAGCTACTTTTAGTCGGTCTATCTACACTAAATTCCCAGACTGTGGATGTTGTATATTTATGGCAGAAGTCGGTAGTTGTTATCAGGAAGAGTAGAAAGACTGTTGAAGTCTGTCGATACCTTAATTTCAACCTTCTAATATTTTTAAAGAAAGCGAAAAAATCGTAGCGTCGGATTTTTGCAAATTATGTAGACTATTATTATTTTGAAAGTCATCTATTTATCATTTTTCTGTACGAACTCTGTGTTTCGTTTCATATAAAAATATTTTACCATGATAATTATAATATACTTATAATGGTTCACGTCTGTAATATAAAAGATCAATTTGTTTATACGTATACTACATTCGCAATCCCCAGGACGTATACCAGCACAGCTTCTAACGGTAAAGCTAATAAAAATGATGCAACAAAATTTATTTAGCTTTCATGCGACCTTGAATGTAATATATTCTTGAATAAACAAACGTGTATAATTACTTTGATAAATTGCAAAATGAAGAACTTGGAAACAGTCAATTAACCGCGTACGGTAGGTTTAGTATTAAACGGATTTTCGTTAGTTTTCGGTTATATGTCTTATGAGGGGCTGCAGGGGAGGGACGAAACCCTTCTCTGACCTATAGGACGAGTTTATTCATGGTATGGCAAAAGACCCATTGTTCGTTATCTACAGATTACTTCAGGCAGGTGAATTCAAACTTTTCATTACATAATTCTAACAAACGTGGGTATCAAAGATGTTCTCAAAACTTTAATAACTTCTATCAAAGTTTTGTACAACTCATAAGTTAACTAATAAGTTATACAAATAATATAAGGTGACTTATAAGTTATACAAAACTTTGACAGAAGTTATTAATGTTTTGAGAATATTTTTGACATCTACGTCTGCTAGAATTATGTAGTATAAAACCTGTAAGTTTTTAATAACTTCTCCCAAACATGTAATAACAATATTTTCTAACGGGAACTTTTTCCACTTCCATAATGTGCATCGCGTGCCACGAATTTTGAGGAACAACCCTGCAAACTTCGTAGGTTTTTATCGAAAATACGAAAGCGACGAAGTAGCGTTAACTCTTAGCACTCCAATGGCTCTTCTGAGACGACACTAAAAATGGCCAAACTATTATTTAAAACAATTGTTGCATTGCGATGTTTGTATTTAACACTAGAACTACCAAACCAGTCAAAATGACTGGTTCCTACTTATGTCTTTCGCAATTACTGAAGTTACAAAAATGTTTTCATTAGTAATTTTCCGATATGTTTCTTTAATGAACCATATGTTACAATAAAAATTTAATGAAATTTGAGTAGATGCAGTCTTGTTATTATTACAAAGCTTTATTGTTCGATGGTTCTAATGTTAAGAAGTTAGTAAAAATTCAAGTGTTGCGCGTACGATTAATAATAACAAATTTGATATACACCGAAGGAAACGAACCACGTACAGTAGAATTTTTCTGAGACGAAAAAATGCCTTGAAGTTCGGAATTCAAAGGGTTAGTCTTCACTAGTTTTTTCGAAGCCCGAAACGATGCGCCTTGGGTTTAATCGCTTCGTCCAGGAAAATGTCGAAGCCCGCGGATAGAATCAGCTGCGGGGAAGCGCAATTATATTGTCGCACTCACAAATTGCATGCACAATTACGCGAGCAACCAGACCGGGGTCTGCCAAAGACATTTCGATTAACTTCGCCACGGGAGCATTCCGGTCTTTCTTTCTTCGCGCTGCCACCCCTGGACGTGTAACATACATAGAAAGCTTCGGAAAATGTGTGGCGAGGAAGATTAAATCGAGAGAATGAACGACGCCTCGAAATTATTTTGAATCTCGCCGATCCGATGGCAAGTAACTTTCTTCGCTCGTGTTTAGCACTTGTCGTCAACACGATCGTTCAAAATTAGAGAATGTAACGAGACCATCGAAGATTTTAGAAGAAAATTGCATAATTATTTACGAAACGATATTTCTCCTTGATTCTGACGAAATTTAAATATGTTGTACAACTGGACGTTTCGAACGATCTTTCCCTTTGTACGAAATGCCGCTCGGCCTTTGATTTTTAGGCATTTACCAAAAACTGTCAGCACGATTATAGCAAACTCCGCCTTTTTCCGATGACCGAATTCGTTCCATAGGGCGGGGAGGGGCCTCGGCCCTCCCTTACGCTCCCTCCCCGAGAGATATAACCCAAACCTAACTAAAATTCATTTAATACTACATCTCCCAAGCGCGATTAAATGACCGTTCAAAGGATCTTCATTTTGCAATTATTCGCATTATGAAAGTGTATTCATTAGAAATAATTATACACGTTTGTTTGTGCAAGAATATACTACAATCGGAGTTGCACAAAAGCTAAATAAATTGAGTTGCATAAGCCTACAAACAAACCTAAGCTTTCGTAGGGCAACAATGTAGAAAAGGTGCTCCTCCTGATATTGATAAGCTTCAAATATGTTATCCTGAACAAGCTTCCCCTACGTGTTACCTACGCATGTTACCGACGCTAGATCTAATTTTCCGAGACGTTTGCAAACACTGCGAGGTTCCGCCATTTAAAATTTCCGCTGTTAAAATTCCGCCATTTTAAACGAATTTTGTGTAGGTCTGGATTACGTTTCCTTGAAAGGGGTTGTGATCGGGTGCGGAGTTCCTGTTTCGTCTTAAACTACGCTTTGGATTAAATAAAAAGGTGAAATTCGCAGTAGCGACTATTCATAGTTTCTTTCAACTATCTCGAAAACTAAGACCGAGTGATTTTAACATACACAGAAAAATTGTTTAGAATCTTTTGGCAGAATCGTGTCCTAATAAACTTTAGCAAATGATGCGACAGACATTCTTCTGTCATAGGACTCTATAGAACTCGCAGGCGACTGGTGCATCGTCGGCTTCGCGTCTCGCTGTCGCATGATCAACAATAAAAAAAATTGAAGAAGTATCTTAGATTCTAATCTCTGGATATTTCGAGAGCGTGAGCATTGTCGCAGGAGTGAATGCCATAAGAGTATTCTCTTCTGCCTTTGCACACGACATTCGGAAGTTTCTCATTTCGTCGCGAGACTCGAAGAAATACTCTTTGTGTCCTGTCTCCTCTTGGAAGATGTCGCTTTTTTCTGCTTTCCCTGCCGCGGACTCTTTTCAAGTTCTATGCCTTTGTCCCCCTCGCGAAATGAGAAAGCTTCTTAATACCAGAAATCAACGAGCACCTCGTCAAAGACGACGCTCCATTCGGATTCTCTTTGCTCGAACGGAACCGCTGTACAGGGCTTTCGATCGCGTCTTCTCTACACGCGATTCGATCCCGCGATGGTGGCGAAACGCGTTGTCCACAGCGACGCGACGCGCGGCGAGCTCATTCGGCATAACTAATTAATTCGTTCGGACCGCTATCGGCCTGAACCATTCATTTAATCAAGTAATAACACTTCACCACGCAAGGCTTGACAGCCCCGCCACTGTCAAACCGTTCGGTCGGAGGCGGTAATTCCGTTTGATGGCGGAAACGGACCTTTCCGGTCTTTCGTTTCGAAATTTCAACGTTGGGCTGCTCGATACGGTTCGAAGACACCGCTTGGTAACTGTCAATGAGAGTATCCGAAAGAACCTTCACGATGTTGAACGAGAATGCCTGTCAAATGCCATATTTGTTTCTTGTCACTTTCTTTTATTTCTAACATACGATGATAGACAATTTTAAATATGGAATCGTACACGATCGAATAGCGGGTTGAAGTTATTCAAATTTATTTTGCAAATCGGTGTTCGTGAAAAATACCTATTACGTAATTTTTTCGGTGTATATAATAGCCCATCCGAGCAAACAATTTGAAATTTGATTAACAAATTTGATGAAACTGCATCTGTTCGTGATAAACCAAAGTTTGGCGGACCAAAAGCAGCTGCTGCTGTTCGTGAAAGCTTCGCTAATGATCCGTCAACATCGTCTCCACGGCATTCTCAAGAATTGAGCATTTCTTATAGCAGTTTGTGGCGAATTTTGCGTAAAGATTAGCATTTGCTTGCTTACAAAATTGAATGGATACAAGAATTAAAAGAACACGACCATTTGCAACACAGAAATTTTGTTGATTGCATACATTGTTTTCACGCAACATCCTCAGCGATGAAGCTGATTTCACATTGGATGCACACGTTGATAAGCAAAATTGTCGCATATGAGGAGGTGTAAATGCAAGATCCATTCGAGAAGAATCACTTCATCCAAAAAAATTACTGTTCCGTGCGGATTTTGGTCGAGAGGCGTAATCGGCTCATTCTTTTTCGAAAACAAGAATGAAGATGCAGTTACCCGTGAATGATGCACGTTTTAATGAAACGATTATTGATTATTTATTGCTGAAATTAAATGGAACCGGCATAAGCAATGTTTTTATTTTCAAAAAGACGGAGCTATGCCATATACAACGTGTGAAAACATCGTTTTATTGCGATCGAAATTCAATGGTCGATTAATTTCAAGGAATAGCGATGCGAATTGCTTTCCTTGACTTTTCTCTTTGGGAGTTGTTTGCAACACAAAGTTAATGCCAACAATCCAGTAACAATTCATGACTTGAAAAGCAACATTAAAAATGAAATGGGCAAATTAAACGAGTAAATATGCCAAAATGTCATCGAATTGATGTCTGTAAACGTGGTCGCGGTGGCCATTCGACAGATACCGTCTTTCATACATAATTGTCATAGACGATACCTGGTAATTAAATTAAAAAATCAATAAAATTAAGAATATTATGTTTTTTATTTAAAAAACTTCCTACAGTCTATTTTGGATAACCATATACTTTGAATCGTACGTTACCTCCTCGCACTACGATGTATAGTTTATGGTTACAGCGATTAGAATTTATTTTTCGCTCTTAATTTCAGGAACACACAAGAAAGTTTATACTTGTCGTATGCCTATGTATTCTCAAGTGGATACGCATTAACAATAACAAAATAAAATTTTGTTTCGGTTTAAAGGAAATTAATAATTTGCGTTTTCAATCGATTTTATTCTTGATATCTTTATTACAAGTACAACTCGTTGTTATAGTTGAAGGGGTTAAATGCGTGCAGATATGGAAACAGCGAAGTAAGCTTGCATCTTATTGAGAAATTTAGAAGCAAAAGCTAAATAGTGTTTGACATGTTCGAAAAGAATGTTAGAAAGTTGTTTGACATATTAGTTTATTTATACCCACAGTGAATTTTTATTTTATCTTTCTAAATTCTTCATCATGAATTTATCTTCACCATTACTGTTTCATAACACGTTTTTTTATATCGTTATACAGTTACATTCTAAATCGGACCATATCGCCTCTCAGCATTCCGAAAGATACATTTAAATTTTTGAATTACATTCTTTACATGTTTCCAAGATGCAGTTACTTTCTCGGCCCTATATTTTCCAAAGGCGCGTTTTAATACGATAGATTCATTAAACTGTTTCGATATTGTCATACTATTACATTCTAAAACGGACCATATCCCCTCTCAGTATTCCGAAAGATACATTTCAACTTTTGAATTAAACTCTTTACATGTTTCCATGATGCGGTTACTTTCTCGGCCCCATATTTTTCAAAGGCGCGTTTTAATACGATAGATTCATTAAACTGTTTCGATATTGTCATACTGTTACATTCTAAAACGGACCATATCCCCTCTCAGTATTCCGAAAGATACATTTCAACTTTTGAATTAAACTCTTTACATGTTTCCAAGATGCAGTTACTATCTCGGCCCCATATTTTCCAAAGGCGCGTTTTAATATGATTGAATTATTAAACTCTTTCGATATTGTCATACTGTTACATTCTAAAACGGACCATATCCCCTCTCAGTATTCCGAAAGATACATTTCAACTTTTGAATTAAACTCTTTACATGTTTCCAAGATGCAGTTACTATCTCGGCCCCATATTTTCCAAAGGCGCGTTTTAATATGATTGAATTATTAAACTGTTTCGATATTGTTATACTGTTACATTCTAAAACGGACCATATCCCCTCTCAGCATTCCGAAAGATACATTTCAACTTTTGAATTAAACTCTTTACATGTTTCCATGATGCGGTTACTTTCTCGGCCCCATATTTT
>CM052097.1:1407228-1422162 GCA_028453745.1 Agapostemon virescens | reverse complement strand
GGATAGAGAGAAAGAACGAGGTAGAGGGAGTGAACGAGGCCTGCGGCGGGGGTTGAAGGGTGAATCGCGATGAGAGGAAAAGGGACGGGGATGAAGGGGGTGAGAGGGAAGCTTGTCCCGGGTCCGCCATGCGGAAACCTATCTCAGGCTAGTACTCCACCGGTCCACGGTAACTAACCGTCAGCCAGGAAAATTCTCCCTTTTATGGTCGCGCCTTTTGGTCCTGCCACTCTCCACCCCCGACAACGTGCCACCGACAGTGCCCCTACCCCCTACCCCTTTCATTTGCGACTGTTCTTTCGTCGCTTTGCACAACGATGTCGATAATTCTGCGCGATATCGCCACGGGATCGAGCGAGCCGCGATTAAAATGGCTAGCAGTTTCCTGGATCTTGTTGCGCTCGACTTTCCCGCTTCTGAATCGAGTTTCCCGCATCGCAGAGAAATCAGGCTCGCTCTTCCTTTCGATTTTCGCATTTAACAATTTACTATTTTCGTTTTATAACATTCTCGCGTGCCTGTTCAAAGATCGACAATGACACGGCGGTCTTGGCGGTGGTGTAATTACGTCGGCGACCGGATTGCGTACCGGAAACACCGCGGCAATGTCGCGAAATCATTATAACGTTCTTCGATCATCAGATCATAATATTATCCGGGAACGAAAGGGACGACGCGCGGAAAATAATTCATTGTATTGCCGCATAATTCCGCGGAAACGTAACTGGAACCGTCCGCTCGCTAATTGATAATAATTCCGTTTGACGAACCGGCGGGCGTTAAATCTGTTTGCAAAAAGCATCCTCGTTAATATAATTTTAGAACCGGCGTTATCGGCGACGGAACAACGGGCGCTTTAATTGCGCCGGAATATATCGAAGCTTTATATTTCCGGTGGGTTTATGTAGCCCGCGCGAGCGCGCGCCCGCGCCCCCGTGCGCTATCGTCGTGAAAAGAGCGTGTAACGTTGTTAATTCTCGTTAACGCGCAAAATTACCGGGCGCTTCGAGGGAGGGGAGGAAAGGGGGTTGGGTGGCGAAAGGGACGGCGGATTGCGGGTTTAATAGCAAATTATGCGTTCCGAGGCTCGCAAAATGTCCGCCAACTATTTCCCCGGGGCGTGAACAAAGGCTTCAACCTGCCGGGAAATGAGTCCGGCCTTTTTTTCTTTTTCTTTTTTTTCGCATTATGCATCCTTCTTCGGAATTTTCGTGCGGCCGCGCGGCCGGCGACTCGACGCGGAAGAAATCGCATTGTGGAGGCCGGCTTAATAAGCGAACACTGCGCCGTCATTCGAAACAAGCACTTTCGAACACGCGCGATGCGATTCACCGCGGAAAATGGACCCATTTAATCGTGTCTACTTCACGATCCGCCCTTCGCCATTACGATTCGCCGGGAAATGAATTTAACAAACTGCCAAGAGCTCCGCGGTTGCGTGCCACTCTACTCTTCATTCTTCGATCTATATTTTCATCATAAATAGCGAAACGCGGGGCTGGTAAATCGCACGAGAACTTCCAATTGCGCCCGCTGCCGCTATTCGAGCCATTCAACGAACGACCGATCGGTTCTAGCTTTTACCAACTATTCAGTTTCCGCATTTTCACAAGTTTTCACAGTTTTCCAGCCGATTTTCGGAGCGAACTGTCGCTTAAAATCGCTGTGAGGATAATGCGATCAGTTCTTCGATATTAACCCCTAAGCGAACCTCCGGAACGGACGGTTGACTTCGTAGAATAATTCAAAGTTTGTTACAAACGATTTCCGAATTAGTCGTATACACTGTGTTTATTGCTAACAATATATGCTAACAATGCCTCGATTCATAAAGCTCCAGCAAGCCGAATGGAAAATAGGTGCAGTGTACACAATTTGTACAAGATTTATGTTTATTTTTGTTGCATGAACACAATTATTTCATGGTTTATTGCAATTCAGCTTAACGAATGCTTTAATTTGAAAAAAAATATTGTGTTGCTATCGATTTCATGTCTTGTTACATCGGCTCTGATGTACGGGACGATTGTAATACTTTCCCCGGTCTCCATTGTTTATTAACGACTCAAATATTAGTTGTTGCAAATTGGAAATATCCTGGTTAGATAACGCGGAAAATTAGGTAACATTTTACCATACAAATTTTTGTTGTTAATGTAACAGTTTTTGTGTAATCATAGTCCCAAGTCAACTCGTTACTATT
Organism: Agapostemon virescens; assembly: GCA_028453745.1. NCBI lineage: Eukaryota > Metazoa > Arthropoda > Insecta > Hymenoptera > Halictidae > Agapostemon > Agapostemon virescens. The sequence goes on along the minus strand of CM052097.1, from coordinate 1,419,959 downwards.
AACCTAATATGTTTCAATTTAATACAAATATTTATATTCAATTTTTCTTGTTAATTTAACAAGTTTTGTGTTCATCGCAGTCGAAAGTCAACTCGTTACTTTTGACGTAATATGTTTCAGATTAATGCAAATTCTGTTTACTATAATACATTTAAATTATATTTTTGTTGTTAATGTAACAGGTTTTGTGTAGCCACAGTCCAAAGTCAACTTGTTTCGATCTAATTTGTTTCAGTCTAATACAAATTATATTTACCATTATTTATTTATATTTGATACACATTTTTATCGAAATACTAAATGGAAACGTAGAGAATAAATTTCGTTGTTTTAGAACGCATTCTAATAAAAACCGGAATTAGTTTATATGAAGTTAATTTCTTTAAGGCGATAAACGTTAATCGCTCTAGTTCTCGGTTGGTGTTAACCACTCGTGCTGACTTATTTTACAGTTACAGCGATTGTAACCTTTTCGTCCTGCATAAGTTTCCAGACGAAATAAGAAATTTATGTCTATTGTGTGATTATATTTTCTGTAATGGTCACAGAAAAGTAGAATTTTATTGCAGTTTAAAGGGTAACATGCACGTTTAATTAATTTTATTTAAAATCTCTATACGAGTCAGACTCAATGTTCTGAGATAAGGGGTAAATATTTTAATTGGTACTATCACTTGCAATATAAATTTTAAATAAATTGTTAAAAGTGTTAAATAAAATGCAAATAATTCATAGCGTTAAGGGATCGATGATCTTCATACATATAAATCGTCTTCGATCAACCGATGTACCATTCTTTCGATTAACCAAACTCAACCCTAACTAACTCAGCTACAGAAACTCGAAATGAAAACGCGAATGTCATTAAACTTTTTTGACTAACACCAAACACATTGAAAGAGAATGCGTGGAACGAGACAGCTTGATATTTAATTTATTAATTGAAACGTTCTGATTGTTATTTTTACAACAGATTTAGAATTAAATCTTTTACCCCCTGCGCTACGATTTACTTTGCAGCTACAGTGAGTAAAACTTCTTTATTGTTTATAATTCCCTAAAAGAATAAGAAAGTTTGCAAAAGTAAACAAAATAGAATTTTGAAAGTAAAATTAAAAATCGAATTAAAAGTAGAAAATAGAATTTTAGTTTAAATGAAATTAATAATGTACATGTTTATCAAGGTTCTGTTCGAAATCTTTTCCACGAGTCTGACTCGTTGCAGCAGAAGGGGTAAATTTTGCGATCGCTTCTTTTCAGTTTGAATTTTGATTATGAACGTTGTCATCGCCTTCGGAAAAATGATTCGGACTGTCGATCGGATCGACCGATAAGTTGCACAACCCGATTAAACGAACGAACGGCAGGAAAAGGAAGAAAGTATCCTTTGACTGGTTCAATCGGTTCACGGGGGTTCGTAAGCGTGGAAACAGGATACCTCTGAGTTGCGAATTTCACAAGGTGATGTTGGTGGTGGTTGTAGGTATCGGACCTCTCTGATTCGTAGGTCGCTAGGTCGGGTTTCATAGGTCTTTTGATTTTCGCTCACCTGTATCCTGTCTTCGGGCAGATCGGTTCGGAGACTGAGCATCTCGCGAGCATAGACGTCAGGATAATGGGCCTCTTTGAACGCTGCCTCCAGCTCCTCCAGCTGTTGCGACGTGAAGATCGTCCTGGAGCAACAACCGTATGAACCTAGTTATATGCCATTACAGTTTTTCCCTTAAACCTAGCATACACTCGCAGCTGAACCGAGAAAAAAAAAAGTAGTATCATCGATCGACGAATCGTTCACGGCTCGGAACTCGACTCAGAGTGTTCAAGACACCTGCAAATAATCAAACTTGCAGATATCCGGAAGAACAAGCTGTTTCTCGCTTACAGACTCGGCGAATGTTAATTCAATACGCGGCCATACCAAGTCATACTAAGTGGATTCGATGCAAACAGAACGATCATTTTTACTGGTCTTCGATTGGACAAACTAGTCGGACCAAGTATTCGGCGATGTTTTGCGGGTGTAATCGAAACTAATAATTTTGTGTCACCGTGCCCGACCCGTTAATACTTCTTACGTCCCGTTACGATGTATCGAAACAACCGATCGAATCGATTCCACGCGATAATTATATTTTTTAACGATCATCCGAGCCGAGGTCCATCCGCCTGGCACGCAATTATTGGCGAACAGTGATTGCTTTCGGATTGTCTGTCACTTCAAAATAGCTGGTAACTCAGTAGCAGCCGACTAGTCGATTACAAGTCTGAAATGTTATACAGGGTGAAGCACGTGATTGTCATTTTAACATTCTTTCCTCTGCACGCCACCTTTTCGCGCACATAGTTAGATGCAAATCGAGTACAACCGTAACGCGTTAACCCTTTGCACTCTAAACAATTTTAATTCCAAGATTTAAACATCTTTTCTTACCAAGAATAGTTCCATTGTAGTTCATTAATTTTTTAATTGATTCATTAATTTATTCATTGTTCATTGTGCATATGAAATTTATTATCGTTACTCGTACGTGGAATTCTTCAATTTTTACCGAATCCTCAAATTCAAAATTTTTCGTGCTGCCTTGGTGACTACATCGGAATACTAAGGGTTAAATACCGAATATCAATCAGAAAAATTCTCGCAAACTTTAAGTAATTATAGGAAATCGATTTATTCGAGTAGATTCAATGAAATCAATGTTTTAACATTGTCAAAGATAAATATCGTTCATGAATGATCGACGATGCAGTTGGTGCGTTAAGTAACTATTCTTTTTTTAAATAGATCATTTCAAGGACAAGGTATAACAGGTCATCGAAGTCCTCTTAAAAAGAGCTATAGAGCTATTACAAAGACAGAAGCGTTAGATGTTTACATGATTATAAATTCTTTTAGAATCGTTTCGTGTAGAACTTTGTACAGGCAATTGGTTAACATTTACTTAACACGTTCCTTGTTAGATAAAACAATGAGTAAACTGTAGATTTTATATATTTATATCGAAAATGAATAGATCAAATGTAGAACAATAAAAACATTTAGCTTGTTGATATTTCATATGGCACAATCACACGATCGGTTTACTATTTCAGAATTATTGACATTACCAAGATGCTTCTACGGGAAATGATTGATTTCATTGTTCCATGATACATTGTTAAACTGTACTGAATCTAAAAGTCATTCTTACCACGATCGGTTACTTTCAGTATTTGGTATGATAAATATTAAAATTATTAAGAAAAGGAATTTGTGTAGTTTCCGTAGCTGCTAGTTTGGGATTAATGCAGACAACTTTTACAGAAAAGTCTGCAATGCAGCGATTAATAGACTGCGGATTTTGTGAAAATTTGATAAAAATGTACAAATCAAATGCAAAACAGCGGAGTCATACAAAGGATTTAAAAGTATTATCGAATGATTTTCAGTTCATTAAAATTATTAAAGATTGATATAAATGTATTTGTAACGCCTGTACATATAACAGATTTGAAAGTATTATTTAATGATTTTGTTTATTAAAATGGTTAAAAAATGATATAAATGTATATGCAACTCCTGTATATTTAAAGGATTTTAAAATATCATTGAATTATTTTCGGTTTATTAAAATTATTAAAGAATGATATAAATATTTATGTAGCTCCTGTACATTTAATGGATTTTAAAGTGTTATCGACTGATTTCCAGTTTATTAAAATGGTTAAAGAGTGATATAAATGCGATGTAACTCCTCTATATGTAAAGGTTTGAAAAGTGCTATCGAATGATTTTCAGTTTATTAAAATGATTAAAGAATTATATAAATGCTATGTAATTCCTGTATATATAAAGGATTTTAAAGTACCATTGAATAATTTTCAGTTTATTAAAACAATTAAAGAATGATACAAATGTATATAAAGCCCCTGTACATGTAAAAGATTTTAAAATGCTATTGAATTACTTTCGGTTTATTAAAACGATTAAAGATTTATACGAATGTTTACATAGCTCCTGCAATTTGCAATCGACGTAAACAATTTTTATTCTGCATAAAAATCCGCAGTCCAGCGATGACAAACGTGTGCTGAACACTCTGTATAGCGTTGCGTGGGTGTGAAAAAAGTTGTCATCGCGGAAAAGGTGGCTCGATCTCGCGATCGTTGTTGAGAAGCGGAAACGCGGAAAAGCCGGACGGTTAATCGATGATTGTACGAACGGTTATTAATTTATTTACCCGCGCGTCTCGTTGCCTTGGACGTTGTATCTTTATGAAATGGCGCGAGCCGAGAATTAATGGCGGTGCTTGGTCGCGTGCTTCGAAAAGAGAAGAACGCGGCGCACAGCGGGAACGGTCATGGGAAAATTCACGGTTGAGGTTCGCGTGAGATACTCACCTATGACGGCGCTTCTTCTTTTTCTTTTTGCTGAAACCGGAGAGACCGTCGACCGTGAAATCCTTTCCCGACTCTATGTTGTGCCCGACTCCTGGAACAGAACAGTCCACATTAGCGGTTCTCCATATGCCATGCACGAGGATTTGGTTTCAGATAGGAATTGCTATTCTTGAGAAAGGATATTCGTGGCATATACGATCGGGCTGTTGCTTGAATTACTGAGACCGGCTAACGAGGCTCAAGTGCTACTATTCTCTAATGGTTACTTTTTAACGGAACATAGATGCTAGAATTTGGAGAATTTTCTATACCTTATCGTTAGTTAGCAATTCATCGCGCCATACTGGAAAGGATTTTAATCGAACGACGACAACTGTGTCATATTGTATTATATATACCGCGTTACGAGTATTCGTTTAATCTCGGAAGTTTTGAATGCGTAATTTAATTAAGTATACTCGTTCTTTCGTTATTTAAAATCTTGATACGTGATCTAGTCCTCGGGGAAGGCACCCTTTAAGTATATTTTAAGACCTTTTAAAAGTAATTTTTTAAGATCTTTTAAAGGTATATTTTGAAGTATTTTAAAATTATATTTTAAGATCTTTTAAAAGTATCTTCAAAGATACTACTCCCAGTGTCTTTTATGACATTACTCCTAGCATCTCCTAGGATACTCGTAGTATCTTAAAAACTATTCTATCGGCTTCCATTTTTGGTGTACTCCGAGAAGGTCAACATAGTTGGAATAATATAATATAGTGCGGGGCGTATATTCTTCCGTTCATGTACTTTAAACAATTTTTTAGTATTCGTAAAAACGACTTAAAATGCATTCGTAAATAACGACAATAATTTAGCTATAATATCAAAGAAATAATAACGATCTAATGTTTATAATGTACTCTGCTGATGAAGCAGATCTGTTGAATCAAAGCAAAAGTCAATTGAATTGTTCTGCGTGCAAACCGCAACACCTATGGCGGCCATATCGACCGGCAGATATAAAATAAAAGGTTTTGTTAAATGTTACGAGCACTATGGTCAGGATTGTGGAACATTTTGAGTAATTATGGAACGCGGAGGTGTAAATTAATAAATCCAGTTTGTCATTGCAGTTTTTATGAACGAACATATTCTATCGGCTTCCATTTTTGGTGTACTCCGAGAAGGTCAACATAGTTGGAATAATAGGATATAGTGCGGGGGCGTATCTTCTTTCTTGAAATATCCGCGTTGCTGACGGACGGCAATGCTCCATCGGGTTGGGAGCTCATTATTTCATAGCACTGGCTGTAATTGATAATTACACGTGCCGCGCCGCTTTGTTGGGGCCGTTCAAACACCTCGCGGATCAAATTACCTATTATACCTGACTTGCCAATGAATTGGGAACACGCGTACATCCCACGCAAATTACGATGAACGAATCCGGATATGCTCCGGAATATTTCGCTATTCGATATGTTTATCAGTTACGTTCCATTACTTTGGATTTCTCTTTCGTTTCTTTCTCTATGCTTTTCATTAATTATCGCCGCGCTTTAAAAAGCTGTAGAAAAGTAATTAAACTGCGGACAGAGAATACAGTATGACCAATAAAACAGCGGCTTTAATGAAGCTCGACGAATTTTATTTTATTTTTAATGAAACATGTAATGGCGGAAATGAGATTCCGCGTATAAACTTTACTAATTTAATCAAGTTAAACTATAGTTATACTTATAATTCTTTATACTTGTTTCAGTAAGACCGCGCGCGCGTTCATACGAGTAAACTATACCATTAATTTTTGTTGTTCGCCGTGAAATCTCTGCGCGCCATTTTTTTAGAGTCAAACTGAAGCCATTAATTACGCATCTTCCTTAACAGAGATTAAACGAGTTAAGTTGAGCGAGTTCATGACGGCTGCGGCTAGATAAATCATAAAATTATATAATTCATGATAAAAATAGGTGAACGTATTCGTATTAGTGAACGTAAATAGTGAACGTATTTGTATTTGGTCCCTGTGTCTTGCAATCGACAGAATCAATTTTAATTTTCCGTAATATTCGTAGTCTATACGTTAATATTGTTTCATGGATTGTTAAACTAATTTCTTTTACATCGACAATCGCTATAAAATCATAATTCAGATGGTACCTTTGTAGTCCTGATGTACAATATTCGCATTACAGTGGCGGGCCTCTGAGGCGACACAAAAAATTATCACGCTATTATTCAAAGCACCTTTTAATAATAACAAATTTGATATATGCGACAAGAAATGGACGATACACAACTATTCTAAGTGATAAAATGTCTCGATTTAGGAATTGAAATCGCTGGGAGTGCAAAGACTTAACTCTTTGCAAGAAATTTTAATTCCTAACTCAACACATCTTTCTGTCCTAGGATAATCCCATTGCACGTGGTGCATTTCCTTCCGTCCATATCAAATTTCTTAGTGTTAATCGTACGGCGACACTTCAATTTTTACTAACTTCTTAATTACAAACATTTGTAATTTACAAATTGCTTTGAATAATAGTCTGACAATTTTCAGTGGCGCCTCAGAGGAGCCATCGGAGTGGGTTAATACTGTTATCGTGAATAAAATTTCCTTGACGATTGTAATTTGTTAAAAGACGAAAGAAATTCGCATTTATCGCATGCCTATGTCGTCAATGGTTACATATCGACGACAACAAAATGGAATTTGTTAATGTAAAATATGTTGAATATGTACGGTGCAACTAATTTATAATCGCAACTCTTCTACATCAAATTGAATACTAAACGGAAAAATTAATAAACGCGTATCTGCGTTCTTGGCCCGTACTGACAGCTTCAATGGATGCATATTCTCAAAGCGTGAATAATATACGTTCTTGGTGGATGTTTTTCGAAATGTTCATTGCGAGTCCGACTAAATGTTATAGTCCCAGGGGTTAACGCTTCGACTGCGGTGCTGGAATCTATTTTGACCCAGAATACCAAAATCATAATTTAATAACACAGATTCTAGCGATTAAATCGAACGAATAGTTCCATTGTACGTGGTTCATTCCTTTCTGTGCAGATGAAGTTCATGGCTATTACTCCTGCGCGAAATTCTTCAATTTTTACCGATTCCTTAAGCGCAAAAACAATGTAAGAGTTGTTTTAAATAATAGTATAACAATTTTTCGTTATTCTGTTCGTTAAGCGATGTTAGAATTGTCTTTATATCCTACACTGCTTTCTAAACGATAACATCTTATATACTGTATATACTTTAAAGTTTTTACAGCCAAATTACCCTTATGTGAGTGACAAAATTATTTGCCCATGTTTAAAAATAAATTTGCACATTAATGTGCTCATTACACTAAATTTAGTTGAGATCTGGAGAATACAAGAGGATTTAGGGACAACTATGCGTCGTACATTTTAAGTTTTCCGTTTTTGCTTCGTTAAATAATTACTTTCAATTTGTGGAATTTTTTTAGGTGTTGGTTAGACAGTTAAAGTATAAATTGCATAACAAAACGTCGTTTAGAAGTAATAATAATGACTATAAATATTTGAAAGGAAATTGTGACTGTAATATTATGCAACTGCGATACGCTTTGGCTAACTGGTGTGTGCTCACTGAGAAAAGCCTTGGACAAACCCCCCCTTAAACCTAAGCACTTAAATCCAGAGACGTTATGGTTCTATTGCATTCCAACGAACGAGGATCGCCGAAAAGGTCAACGCGTCGACAAGAGCTGTCGCCAAGAGTATATTTAAAAACTGAATGAAAGATCAGTGAATTATCGTAAACACCATCAATTATAAAGTAATAAAAATAGCCCGTTTTCCGCGGGTTAAACGCGCATCGACGCGGGGTGGATTTGCTACTCGATATCTCGGCGAGAATAGCCAGAAAACGTGTGCGTCGGCTTCCGGTTCGATAGAGTCGCCTCAAACAGCGCGGAAACATCGAGAAGATCGTCGTCTACCCCGTAGTTCCTAGCATTACCATTCCGTCGGGATGTCTATCTGCAATGTCCGTGTTTCCCGTGCAGCTGGCAAAGAGAAAAAGGAACGGATTCCGGTTGTATTTCGTCGCAGCCATTTTTTCTTTGAGCGTCGAACCGTTCGGGCTTGGCGCGTGTGCGTCGGTTAAATGGTAATTTTCCGCGAGAAACGAGGCGAGGGCGCTCACAATTTAGAAAGGCCGGGCTGCGCGGGCAGGCAGGACCCATGGCCCGAAAATAATTATCAATTATAAATTAATTTCGAATTAACGAGCGAGAACCGGCTCCGTGGCGCGCGCGCGCGCGTACGCCGCGCTCCACAATGAAACCCTCTCTCCCCGGGGCTAACTCGTTACTACAGTTGTTGCCGGCGCTGGCAATCGGCTGGTGCCGGCACTACCGTCGGCTAATTAACTATTAATTAAGAGCTTAATTCCAATTATACGTGTCCTTCGACTAATTGGACCCCGAAACGCATTGCTGACGTCACGGGCGTGCGAGCACCGCGCGTTGCCGCGCCGCACCGCGCCGCGCCTCGTCCTACTTCTTCGACGGAAATGATTTCTACGCGAAGCCAGGCAGGCCTCTCTGCCTACCTGCATGCCTGGCTGCATGCCTGGCTGCATGCCTGGCTGCATCGATGCATGCCCGAGGCTCGACATTAGCTCGCAACCACACCTGTGGCAGCACGTGTGCGCGATTAACGCACCTTGTGCTCCGTTGAACGCCGTCAGAGGGGAGACGAGCCATCGCGAGCCGATTGCGAAAAGCTCCGGGCGAGTCGCAGACCGTTTGACACGCTTTGAGCGATTTCTGGGACTTGTCGGGAAACGTTAGATACCCGTTAGAGTCCACGGCTTTGTGCTATCACGCCGCCGCCTTTTGCACAGACCGTTTCCATTATTATTTTCTTTTTCTTCTTTTTTTTTACAGGGGATCGCGCGACAGTCTTTCTGTCCCCTCAAATTTCGCGCACTCGGTATTAACACTAAACCTGCCACAGCCCGGTTAAACGACCGTTTCCAGATTTTTTATTTTACAGTTGTCGATGTTGTAATATGTTCGAATATTTTTAAATTGCACAAAATCCAAGTAAGTTATGTTTTGATATTTTTATAAGATAATATACTCGGTTTTAATACTAGTTTAGTGTTAATTGTTCGAGAATTTTATGAATTTAAAAGCTTTGTGCGATTTGTTTCTCTCGAATTGTCTTTTCAGCATCACGCAAGCATCGTCGCTTCATCGTAGATCGCTATATTCGGTATATACGAATATTCGTATATTCGTATCGCTATGTTGTATCGGAAACATACTTTCCGACATGATGACGAACATTTAGGATACACTCAAGAGTCTCAACGATAAAGTTAAATCTTTTCGACGTTATTTTGTTGTTTCAAATGCATTGATATGTCTAACACTGAAAAGTTGATTCCGTCTTATGCTGGTTATTAGCGAAGCTTTGATGCTGCACGCTTTTATTCTAACACGCTATAAGTTAGCAAGAATAAAAATTGCAGACTGCAGTTAAAAATCATAAATTATAGCGCTGATACTGTATCGATACGTCTTTCAACATACAGACAAATTAAGTTGCACGCTGGCAAAGAGCTAAACAAATAATTCTAAAACTATTCAACTTGTATTCTCAAAGATGAAATTAAAATCTCTCGAAGTTATCCCGTTTAAATTCATTGGAACGTTTAGCACTGAAACGTTGCTTCTGTTTCACGCTGGTTATTAGCGAAGCTTTGGTGCCGCACTCTTTTATTCTATGAGAAGGAACACACTATAAGTTAGCAAGAATAAAAATTGCAGAGCGTGAATTACTGTGCCGTAAAAGCAGAGCGAAGCCCTTAGTTCGCGAGGAAATACGGTTGAAGCTAGTTTTCCGAGCGCGTGGGCGTCGAAAAAAGCAAAGAAGCCCGAAAAAGGGTGAAAAGAAGCGGAATTCCGACGAATTTCGAGGTGAGCAGCTACGCGGCCACGGCAAAGGACACACGACTCGCGAGAATAGCTTATGCTGCTTCTAAAAACCATTGTTTATTCTTAGTTGGCCGTCACTGGTACATGTTCCACCCCCTTGCGCTTGTTCGCATTGTCTTTCCCTGCTTTTTGGAAATGGTTCCTCGATGTTAAACGACTGTCTCCTCCGCGAGTATTGATAGTGTCCATTGAATGGGGCGATAAAACGCGAAATAAATCGTTTTGTCGATGTAGTTTTAAAGCAGGATAAATCTTGTTAACTCTTTGCACTCGAATGGCGTCTCTGAGGCGTCCTAAAAGTTACCGTGCTATTATTTAAACAACTTTTACGTCGCTAGGTTTACAGTTAACATGCCGACAAATATTTTAACTAAGTACGAGTAATAGTAATTAATTTCATATGTACGAAAGGAAATAAACTATGTACAATAGAGCTATTATAAGTAAAACGATTTTTTCGATTTTGGAAATTGCTTCAAGTGCAAAGGGTTAATACTTCATATCGATATTACTTCAGAAAGATAATATAGTAATTCGTGTGGAAACATTAATGTTAAAGGAAACTATATAAATATTTAAAATATTATTGTTTCACCCTACTGTTTCCCATTAACGGATTCCCACCCCTCGACGTATTTATCTTCTACCGTGAAATGAATACATGACGTAAAGGATTCGATTTACTTTCAGACGTATTATACCGGATGGTTTAATACGCGGAAACATAAATCGGTGAAAAAAACTGGAGCAGTTTGTTTAAAATAGCGTAACTATTCGAAGTGTTGCGAATTTGCTCAACCACTGTGTCAGAAATGACTCGAATGCATATTAAGAAGGAGAAACGTGTAACTTTTCTCGTGCAAACACAGATTGAAGATGTAAATTGCTTTCCAGAAGATATTTCTCGAATGATTCGACCTTGGTTATAAACATTTCCAGTTGGAAATTTGAAGAACTGATGACACCCTTCCAAAGAATCCATCCTGTCCACAAATACAAGTCTTTCAAGGAAGGAATAAACGCTTTTGTCTCTCAAAGAGATGTATTAATTTTGTGCATTTGAGATTTGCATTTATTTCTTTATTTTGATAAAAATACCGCATAAATATTTCAGACATAGCGAGTGTCTCGAATCGAATCGTGCTCAACCGCGACTGCAATGATCATCGGCCAAACATTGATTCGAGATGATGTAAAAAAATCTTGTTACGCAATCAATACTGAATCAGCGAAAGGCCGCGCACTAGACTAAATGTCTTCTTCATCCGAGGGTATTTTACTGACACTATCATCCACGTCACCGATCTGCGCACGCCTTAAGGGGAGGGCAGAATTTCTACGCAGCCAAGACGAAGAACTTAATGAGGAAGCGTCGGTGGCATTCAGCCGATTCAGGCGAGCTCCTGGCTTAATTTTATCCAACATTTCTTAGACACACCGCTGCTTTTTCAGCTCGCTTATCAAATAACTCTCGCTCTATTTATCAGCTCGTCTGCCAAGAGAGTATGGATAATTGACAGCCGAATGGGAACAGAAGGCGACAAGGATCAGGCAATTACTCTCAGTTTCGTTGCGACGATATCAGAAAAAATACGATCGTTCCGCTGGTGAACGATGTCGAAGCGTTGTCCCAGTGAACTCTAATTTCACTCTTGGAAATATCAAGTGTTTTTTCTATTTAAAATTTGATATCCTAATCACCCTCTGTTTTAGCAAGTCGAAGGAGAAATCGCAGAACCACACAGATATACTTAATCATTTAAAACCAGTCTGCGGATTTGAATGTAAAATGAAAATTGCCTGCAACTTTTCTAAATCGTTTTAGCAAGTCAAAATTAACCGAATAATATTTTGAAATTGGAATATTCGCAATGTCTTAAATTTGAGCTACTCATATTTAGCATAAGTGCATGTAATCTGCAGTCTATTATATATGGAGGTGCTTGCAGGTCGATGAAGTTTGACAAATGGATATACAAGGGTGCAGAGAAGTAGCCTGTAAAGTCATCAAACTTCATCTTGTATATTCACAAGGAAACTAATAAAGTTCAATTCCTTTTTGATCGCACCTTGTATGTGCGAATATTGTGAGCTTGCACCTGATTTATTACTAATTTGTTGTACTCATTGTTCTCATAAATGCATAAAATCAGCAGTCTATTTTATGTTGAAGCATTCGCAGATCGATGAAGTTTGACAGATGGATACACAACGGTGCAGAGAAGTAACCTGCAATGTCGTCAAACTTCATCTTGTTTCTTCATAAAGTGACTGATAGAAATTAATTCCTTTTTGATCGCACTTTGTATATGCAAATATTGTATGTTTCGACCTGATTTATTTATTAATTTCACCTACTTGTTCTTCTTATAAATG
>CM052097.1:1369519-1397184 GCA_028453745.1 Agapostemon virescens | reverse complement strand
CTTTAAACATTATTTGTAGGTAGGAAATGGAAAAATTGCTTGGGTGGTATTCAGAAGATGCAGGTCTCCGAAAATTTAACATGGTGTAATCTATGCGATTGTTTGGTATTTAGACGAATGCATTTCTTCCCCTGTAGAACGACATCGTATGATGAGGTAAATGGAAAAACTAAGTAAGGGAACAGGTGCGTTTGGTAAATATTTGTTTCATACTTTTTTAGAGCGACTGATTTTTTAAATATTATTTGTACTCAGGACATGGTAAAATTGCTTGGGTGACTCTCAAAAGATGCAGGTCTCTGAAAAGTTGATCGGTTAAGTGAAAATAGTTTTAATTGTGGCGTAACCTTTGCAATTGCTCTTTGGTATTTCCATATACGAAGCTTTTCTTTAGACGCCTATTCTCCGATTTATATGGAAGATCGTTCCGTAGAATTCCGTGCTAATCGAAATACTTTTTAGAAAGACCGAAATGTACGTAGTTTAGTCAGTTGTGTAATTGAATTCACTAATTTCAACGTAAAAGAAAAGTAAAACATAAACGACAAACATGAAAGATCAGTGCATTCATAAAATATAATAACAAGTGTATATATGACACTATACAGAAACTAGAAATACAATGTTCATAGAAAATTAGTTCATGGATTTAGTTACTATTATTGCTATCACAGACTATTAAAATTTTCTTCTTGGTTGACAGGATTTCATTTTTGTCACTCGATAGTATTTGAGATGGTTCTTAGTGGTTGATGAACTAGTGACAACCTCAATAATTATTTTGTTATTTTGTACGCGTTTCCAAGAAAGTTTGTTCAGAAGAAGAAGTAAAGAAGTACAGAAGAAGTATGTGTAAAAATGAAGATCGTGTAAATGCAAGTGTTCAGTGAAATTTAGAATCATTGTTGGAATTCTAGATACCTATGTCGTTGTATTTTCGACAATTTAAAATTAAATGATATGGAACCTGTCAATTTTACTAGTCCTGATAGATTTAGTGTTAAACATTGAGGAAACCCCAAGTGTAACCCTCTACTCGGTCCTCCTTGTTTTCTATACGACCTGACTGATCGTTAGACCATCACCTATACAGATTCTCAATAGTTATAGTTTATGTTTGATTTAAGCAATTTATTCAATCATGACTAACGGCAGTGTCTTTATAATTTCAACTATTTAAAACTAGGTAATCTGGAACCGATCCAGGTAAGTTCACTATCAATTCTAAGGGAACTCGCATGTAAGTCTCACCTTCTACCCGGTGTTCTTTCATTTCTATTCGACCTGACTCATCGTTATCCAATGAACTGCAATTTCTTCAATCATGACCAACGACAGTGTTTTTCCAATTTCAACAATTTAAAATTATATCTAATCAAGAATCAGTTAATTTTAAGAAAACCTCGCATGTAAGTCTCACATTCTACCGGGTGCTCTTTCTTTTCTATTCGACGTGGCTCATCGTTATCCAATTAACTGAAATTACTTCAATCATGACCAACGACAGTCATTATAATTACCACAATTTAAAACTAGATAATTTGAAAACGACGCTGGTAGGTCTACTACCAATCCTAAGGGAACCTAGCATGTAATCCTCACCTTCTACTCGGTGCTCTTTTTTTTCTATTCGACGTGGCTCATCGTTATCCAATCAACTGCAAATTCTCCAATCATGACCAACGACAGTGTCCTTACAATTTCAACAATTAAAAATTATATCTAATCTAGAACTAGTCAATTTTAAGAGAACCTCGCATGTTAGTCTCACCTTCTACCCGGTGCTCTTTCACTTCTGTTCGACCTAACTCATCGTTATCCAATGAACTGCAATTTCTCCAATCATGACCAACGACAGTGTCTTTACAATTTTAACAATTTAAAATTATATAATCTAGAACCAGTGAATTTTAAGGGAACCTCGCGTGTATGCTTCGCCCGGTGCTCCTCGTTTTCTATGCGAACAAGTTTTCCATCAGACGAACACCTACACGGATTCCCGACAACGGCAAACGAAGTTCCAGAAATATTTCGCTGTCGGAGGTTCACCGGCACCATCGTTTTCAGTCGTCGAGCGGCAAAACCGCGCGGCCGAAAGACAAAGTCAAGCGTCGGAGCGTAGCACGCTCGCCCTAACCAATTTCCACACCCCCTGTAAGGCTTGGCGCGGCGCGGCGATCATCTTGCAGCGAGCGTCGCGGTGCACAATCGCCCGGCAAAGTATCCCTGTGCTCGCACCCCCGATCGGCGATTAAAGGAAGAAATCCGGGCGGCATCAGAGAAAACTTTGTGGTCGGCTCGGACCAGAAGCGCAGACTTTGTGCGTACACAGAGGGACAGGGCCTGAGAGTAGCGAACCGGCTCTCGAAACACCCTCTCTTGCGCGAAAACAGTGGTAGTTTCCCCGCTAAATATATTCACGCCATGCGTACGTACACTCGGAGACACGTCGTCGGGGGTTGTTTCAAGCGAACACGCGCGCGCGCCCGCGTGCGTGCATGCGCTTGTGCCTTGCTCGTACGAACACGCGCGCGCGCGTGCTTGTTCTGTCAGAGCCGCGGCGATTACACGAAGATTCCATCGCGCGTCCTCGCGCGACCGGTCGCTTATGCGAGCCGTGTTGGTGTGTGTACTCGTCAAGAAGTCGACGGGAACTCGAAGTACGGCTGTGTGAGTGTCGCGGAACGAAAGCGTGTGGGTGCGAGAGAGCCTCGTGGAGCATCGTGGAGAGGGTGGCGAGCGAGTGACGGTGGTGGTGGTTGCGAGTTGCTGTTCCTAAGCGAGGGTGTGCGCGATGCTGTCGGGTTCCAGGGTGGTTACACAGGGGTGGTTGCCATCGGTGTGTGTTGGTGGCAGGCCGGTTACCAGGCAACCGGCAATAAAGGAGCCTGGATAGCCAATGGCGGCCCTCAATACACCCCTTCGTCTAACACGGCTTGTTTTCCGTGCTTAAGAGCGAGACAGAAGGAGCTTTTGCTTTAGTAGCTGTTAAGACCTTAAACCCGTGGCCTTGCCTTGCCTTCGCTGGCTGGTTGCCTTGCGCCAGACTGCTCGCACCTAATAGAAACCTCTTAGAACTCGCCGGCCCGTGTTTCTTCGATAATTGATATTCTAATCTTGCTCGATGCCGCCTAGGAACCGCCGAACCTGCTGGGACCGCATTTAACCCAATGTCGACGCACGGAACTCGAAAATTCTACCGTGTTGTGTTCCGTTTTCGTTCGGGTCGCAGCGATGATTAATGAAATGATGGATCGAGCGCGTGAGATTTTACGCTTCCTAGGAATCGCCATTTTCAAATTATAGCTATCAGATTTTCGGTCAATGGAACGTCTTTGCGTCACTGCGACTGCTCGACGAGCTCTCTTCGCTCAAGAACAAGATTCACGCGTTAACCTAAGGGTAGCAAAGTTTAGCGGTTGTACGAAGAAGACGCATTCTCGATTGCATGATATTAGTGTAGAGGAAATGCACTGAGAATCCCTGCATTTGTGGAGAAAACTCTACACTTTCGAAATAGCCGATGTCTTCTCTGGAAAGCACATTTGTTAAGGGCTCTTTTTAGGTATACCCGCGAGTACTTGTAGGTACGACTGTGCGTGCCTGACCAGGTATAAATGTACGTAGTGCAGCAGCGTGCTGCAGTTCTAAACAGTCCGTACCGTGTGTCCATCTTATACATATTCTTCCACGGTTTTTTTCTTTCTAAATATATATAGTTATTTATACTTCTTCCTTACGCGAGTCTTTCACTCGATACAATCCCTCAACAATTAGAAGTTAACATTTCACCGACCGGAGACCTATTAACGCGTTCCGTGCCGCATGGGGTGTATACGACCCCCGTTGAACTTTCCATTCAGCACGCTCGCGGTTCTCATTGGAAAGCGAAGAATTTTTTAATAATTTATCGTTGTCAAATATAGGGATGTTAATGTCATGTATATTGTATTTATTATGGGGCTTTCATATCCCACGTGGCGTAGCGATCATTTTTTCTCGATTGCCTTTTGTTGAAACAGCAGAGAATTGATTTCTTATTTAACCCCTTAACCTAAAGCAACGACTCAGAATCGTGATCAAGATTTTCTATTAAGATCTTTTAATCATGTGTTTTCTTAATTTTCTTTAACACTTTGACTGCCATGTTACCTATTTGTGGGTGACAGAATTATCTGTCCATGTTTAAAAGTAAATTTTTATGTTAACACATTGAGCGTCGGCCCCGTGATAGTGCGGGCTTTATAAGTCTGTCACTTGAATTGAATTCGAAAGCTTGAACGATTTTGTTTCTATTAAATTCTACATGACAAATATTCAATCAAAATATATTATTTTACGAAAATGTATAAGGTTTTAAATATTTTCTTTAGCTACTCGTTGTTCAGAAACAAGCAAATGAGCTCATAATTAATTTAATGACACATATGTCGCCGGCGCTCAATGTGTTAATACAGGGTGTTTGCGAAATCGTGATGCAACTCGCAAGGGAATAATTCCTCGTGTAAAATCTAGTCTAAAATAAGGAATATAGTTTTCTTCATATGGGGCATCATTTTCGAGAAAATCGAGTTTGAAAATTCGTTAGGTACTCGTGTGCTTGGATACAGTTTGCTTTGTTCGCTCGGCCTATTTCGCCATTTCCAGTGCAGCTCGCTTCTGTAAACAGTATCGTTTAGGATATGGTATCACTTTAATTAATAATTAGCCGTAAATTTCAATAATTGATTTATTCTAGCAATTTACGAACGTTGGAAATGTCTTCCTTGCTGTTGTAGATAAATTCTTACTCGTCGAATTAATTAACACTTTAACTGCCAGAACAACAACCTCAAAAATTCCACAAAATCGAAGTAATTTATTTGATGAAACAACAATTTAAAATTAAAAATGTACGACTCATAATTATTCTTCGACCTTCTCGTATTCTCCAGAGTTTAACTAAATGTAGTGCAACGATTATATTAATCTACAAATTTATTTTTAAAAATGTTCTCTGTCACTCATATGTGGGTGACATGGCAGTCAAAGTGTTAATCAATGTACGCGTACATAACGAATTTTCAAACTAGATTTTCTCCAAACTGAACCCTTGTACGAAACAACTTTATTCTATATTTTCGACTTGATTTCATGCGAGGAATCATTCACTTGTCGATTGTACCATGATTTCGCAAACACCCTGTATATTCGTTGTACTCAATTTAGTCGATATCTGGAGAATACAAGAAGGTTGAAAGTGTTATTAAATAAATTACATTGATTTTGTGGGATTTTTGAGGTTGTTAGTTCGGCAGTTAAAGTGTTAAACCGAAATAACATTATAGTTAACACGTTAAACGCTATGTCAGTCTCTGGGGACTGGCAATAACAATTCAGAAGTTCATAGTGTTTAAATTAAGCTACATCTTACTTGATAATAGAGTAATTCATTTATGTAGAATTTCTTTATTGATTCGAAATGCATAATATGGATTAAAATGAATATGTTAAACGCTATGTCAGTCCCCGAGAACTGACGATATCAAATTTAAAAATTAATGTGTTATCTATAATTTATATAATATTAAGAATTATTCACACTATTGTAATAGATTCGATTGAAACAGAAAAGCACAAATTGGGTAAGCGAGTCTTTCGCTTATGCAAAATTGTATTCTTTCCATTTAAAGTTAAATAAAATGTAACGTGAAGATTAGGCAAAATAGCTTCGCGTTGAACGTATTAATTGTTGATCGCATAGAATCATTGGAAAATAGTTACGCACGCAGCAACTACAAATTTGAATTTTCTCTTCGTTGTTCTGCGAGGAAAAAGAAAATCTAGTCACTGTTTTCATGAAATAAATTGTTGGGGTTAATCGAAGGGAAAACTCTTCAAGAAACGGTCCAGCACGGATTTTCAGTAGTGTTAATGGGATTTTTAATGATAACGCTGTAATAAAATAAAGTTTGGAAATCGCCTTTTACATTGTAATCTCAAACGAAATTGTTAGATGACGTTACCAGGGACGATTTTTTGGTTGACGATGAAAATTGCGGGTTTACCTTTAGTACTCCAATGGCTCCTCTCAGGCAACACTAAAAATTGTCAAACTATATTCAAACAATTGTTACGTTACTATGTTTGCATTTAATAAATCAGTAAAAATTGAAGTATTGCACATACAAGTGACAGTAGTAAACTTTATATGCATGAGAGGAAATGAACTATGAACAATGGAATTATTGTATATCAAATAATGTCCCGATTTTGGAATTAAAATTGCTTGGAGTGCAAAGGGTTAATGTTGAAAGATCCTTTGAAAAAAATCAGTCGATAAGGTGTTGAATTAATTGAAAATAAAAGATCTTTACAGTTCAAGATTTCTATAATGAAACATTTCCAATCGACACGTGAACAGAGTTAACATTTATTTATTTATATGAATTTTTAAGTTCCGCAACGTTTCAAGGACCGTATAGGGAAGATCGGGGTCGCAAGTAACAGGAGATGAAATTATTGTTATAAATAAATCAAAATCGTCAATTATCGCAAATTTTATATATGTTATACAAATCTAATGCTCTAAGATACACATTGTTGTTTTAAACATGCCCTAAAGCAACTGCTTCTTAATGGTTTAATATTGTGATTGCTTCCTCCATGTATAAGTAAGAATAATAACTTCTTTTTCACACTCTTTTATCTTTGTAACCAAAAAACGTTTGCCCGTGCCCTAACCCTTGCTTTACAACATCGTGTCAGACTCGTGACATAGATTCTGCACAGAGTCTACCAAGTATGTATATTATTAATTTCCCTTGATTCGAAATAATATTCCATTTTGGTGTTGTTAACAAGTTAAGCGCCACGTCAGTCACCGGTGACTGACGCAGACGCACGGAAAATTTAGCGGTTAGTTAAATAAAGTTTAGCGTTTACTTAGATAAAGTTTGCTAAACTTTTCGTCCAGATCGCGGCAGTCACCGGTGACTGACAGTATAAAATACGATATGAAGCTTAACAAATTACGTTCTATTAATAAATTAATAAATGTACCTAAATATCGGCGAGTACCTAAATAAGGCCAAATCGGTGTGGCGTTTAATGTGTTAATGTACATTCATTGGAGAACATACAGGCATACGATGATTGAAATTTTCTTTTTCTTTCAGCAAATTATGAATTATAAAAGAAATTCTAATTACTGCAATTGTAAAATAAATCGTAGAGCAAAGTTAAGCACTCGCTTCATGAAAATTTCTAATCTTAGTCGACAACCATGATCAAGAGCATTTGTCACAATCGACTCTGTTTGTGCAACGCCTCCATGATCGCGAAATGTTTTTGAAATTCGCATGTTTTTGACGATTCAGCCTCAGTTACCATAATGCGATTTTCTACACTTTACTGTGCAATATTTACTATTGTTAGTTTCTTGTTACATATATTTCCTTCTGTTTTACTATTGCTAAGTGTTCAACGTCTCGGAAAAGACCTCGTTGTCGCTACCCGAATCATCGAGACGATTTCTGAATTATTCGGACAAAATTGATTTATTCCAGCATGTCGACAATAACTCGACAACGTTAAGATCACGTAACCCATTAGAATGACGGATTTTATCGTTTTCAATTTATGTTTATTGAGATTGCGAAAATGCATTCGCGAAGAATTATTAAAAAATTTCTTTCTTTGCGTAGTAATTATTAAAAATTTGTTTAAAAATTTGGTTTCATATATTTGTGTTATTTTTATATGGTAATATAAAATTGTCCGTTTTACTGCTCCGAGAATATAGTGTTAATAAAATTCTAACAAACTGAATGAAAAATGTGTGCAATGTATGGAATGAACAATTTCATGCGTCTAGAATGCACTAAGCAATACAATTTATGCAATTTATAGGAGTTTCATATTAATTTTTATTGCATGAACACAATTATTCCATTTTTACTGCCATAAGGTTTAACGAATATTTTAATTTAAAAAATAGATTGTTCCTAACGACCCCATGTCGTGGTGCAACCGCCCCGAGATACGGGACCCGTACTCCGGGTCGAGTAATTGAAACATAAGTTGTTGTAGATAAAAAATACTGTGGTTAAATAATGTTAAATAAGTGGACAACATTTTCGCGTAAAAATCGATGTTGTAAATGTAATCATTTTTGCGCAATCATAGGTCAAAGTGAAATTGTTACTTTGATAACATTGTTAATTTGACACATTACGAATCTCACTAATTTTTTATGAGAAAAATAAATATTTAAGAAGAATATTGTTCCATTCGATTAGGTGGCTGATAAAATGTTAGCTTTACTGTGCGAAATTCAGTAACAAAATAGTTATGCTTAGATAATATAAACAAAATCTTCAGGAAACAAAACACCTTTACCTTAGTTGATTTATTAATTATACATGGTTTTTAATATCTGAAATGTACATTGTAATATGATCTCTTTATACGTAGACGTCACTTATTTTTTATATTGGAAAACATTGTTTTATGCACTGTGATTATTGTTGTGACAAAGAAAAGTTTCGGTAAAGATCAGGTTTTTAAACATTTCTATGTTATTAATACTTTCGTAAGTTATGTTGAAGGTTATATGAAAGTCTCGGTATTATAAGCCATTCGATGGGCCATTATTATTATAATATTCGATTAATTCTTAAATTATTGGATTATATGCCACGATAGTAATTTTATCCATTGGAATAAATGTCGTGGCAAGGAAAAATCGCTAAAGATAAGGTTTTCAAAAATTTCAATGTTATTAATATTTTCGTAAGTTGTGCAGAAGGTTATATGGAAGTCACGGTATAATAAACCATTTGATGGACTATTATTATTATAATGTTATTGGATTATATGCAATGATAATAATTATATCCATTGGAATAAATGTTGTGGTAAGGAAAAGTCGCTAAAGATCAGGTTTTTAAACATTTCTATGTTATTAATATTTTCGTAAGTTATGTTGAAGGTTATCTAAAAGTCACGGTATTAGAAACCATTTGATGGGTCATTATTATAATAATGTTACTGGATGATATGCTACGATAATAAAAATAAGCACCTCTATTTAAAATCTCATTAAAGTTGGAAAAGTCGATGATTATGAAAATTTTTAAAATATAATTTAAAATTTATTTATATATAGAGTTTAACTAGCTATTGTTTTCCCTGGATAATCTTGTTTTACAGAGAAGATAGATTCGTTCATCTCATTGACGACGACAGTATCAAACAAACAAGATCTCGTTCGGAAAGGGTTAATTGTTTATTTGATTTGTTTCAGTGTTGAATGTTAGCATAGGTGGCACGTCTCGAGAAATTGATAGGTTGCGATGTAAAATAGAAGGAACTGCTGCGATGAGTTTGACTAAAGATATGTACTATAGTAGAAATTCCATTTGTCCGAAACTTGTCCAAGGACAGCGCGATTCAGACGACTGGGATGTTCGAATAATAGTTCACATAGTTCCAGTGATTCTGGTTATTCATGATCAGACATCTGCGGTTCGAACTGAGGCGACCACCGAGATCCTATTCGATAGTTCTCTGATGCATTGTTAGTCCGCCGACTACGGTGCCGGAGTCTATTCTGACCCGGAGTATCAAAATCATCATTTAATTTCACAGATTCTAGCAATTAACCTAAATAGTTGTTGCATTAGTATCAGCAGAGCAGTTAATCAATACCAAAAATATTAAATTATTACTATTAAATATAATATAAATTATAAAACTGGTCCGTCGGAAGGTTGATCATTTACTGGAATGATTCTTTAATTATAAATATTTAAGAAACCCATTTATCTAAAGAAATGCACACATTTTAAAGATCATGAGCATGGATGATGACGACGACACTTTAATCAAAAGAATATGGTACGAAATTAGCTGATATTTTTCATTTTAATTAATTATTTTCAATGTAAACCTATTTTTGGTTTAATTAAACTGTTAAGCAATAAATTTATTTTGCATTTACCGTGGGTCTGCGTTTATTTTGTGGAGATAAAAGAAACATAGAATTTGATAATAGTTTAAAAAGGTCTAAATGTAATATTTATTAAATTGGTGTAACTGGAACGATTATTGAACATCAACACAGCAGTGAATAAAACAGTCAAGATTTTGTTAATAATTTTGTTAATTTTAGTAACATATTGAATTCAGGGATTAAAAAGACGATTCTCTTCAACTTTCTCTTCTACTGTAATAAGCAAGCTTTTCGTCGACAACTATCACTTTCAAGAAGCTCATTAATTCTGTAAAAACTAGGCGAGGTTACCGAGGTAATATGAAACTTTATAAATAAATTATAACCTACAACATTTCTAAAAATTATAGAAAAGCATCATTTGTTTCAACATAAGTTATTACACCGATTTCAATTCTCTGTGTTACACCTTAACATTGTAATCGAAGGGTTACTGATTACATATATTTGCTAGATTATAAATATTAAGTTTTGTTCGAAACATTTTTGTTGCTCATTCATTGAAAATGGACGAAAAAGCGTAAGAGTATTTGATGTTGCTTCCCGAATGCATAAAAGTGATTTTTTTTAGTAAAATCATATACTTCGTGTTATCTATATTTGGAGTCTATACTTTCAAAATTTTATTGATGTATAGTACTCAATAATATTTGTCTTTTATACATTAATAATAAATTAATAATAAAAATAGCTATAATTATCGCAGTAGCAGTTACTTATTCTTTCAACCGAATCCAAAACGAATACTGGACTCCACTGAAAAGATTTTTAAAACAAAGGGTAAACATTCAAAACATTAATTAACGTGTAAATGTAAAAATACAAATGATATCTACATCAAATCCAGGTATACGCATAGCACATTTAATACAATTTCACAGAACTGACATTTTGTGAATAACCAATTTCTAAGTAATAATTATAGATTTCAAAATGTTCAGGTCCACTTCCCTAGAGTCATGTAACTTCATCAATATTTAACCCTTTGCACTCGCAGCAATCTTAATTCCAAAATATGACATTTCTCTCAGCTTTGTCACATTCAACCTGTTTTCTCACAGAATGCTTAAATTACTGATTCGTTACCCAAAATAGTTTTGAAAACTTCAGTTCAACCCGTTTTCTCGCGGAATATTTGATTTTTTCAACTATTCTGTATAATGGTACGGCATTTTAATTGCAGCCACTTCAATCACCATTGGAGTGCAAAGAAAGTAAACGAAAGTACACCACACCGTGGCTCAAATGTTCGATTAACCCTCTATGGAGCCGTGAAACTTTCAAGTCACTTGTTAATATGTCGACATTTGACCATATGATTTTCGTTTTTTATGAGATAATGTATACGTCTAAATTATATAATATCTCTGAGGTAACAAATAACAATATTGATAACAGTTTGCAGCACCGTCAACCTGAAATATCAAAGTAAATGACTTGCGAGTTGCCTGCAGATAGAAACCAACGGAACCATCTTGTGCAATTTACATTATTTGTGCTTCTATCTATTCTATTATATTCTATCTAATAAACAAAACAAAGCGTACATAATAGCTTTGGGTTTACATATCAATAGCAACTTACTTGTTTGCATTTTCAATAATCATTTTGTTACTATTTGTGTATGATACAGTTTTGTGACTTTCAGGTTAAAGTAGGCTATTACGATAGATTTTGGTATATTTAGGATAATGCTTGTGCTTTTTTTATTTTCATAGTTATATATCATATACTCAAAATATGGATACATAATCGGATAAATGTAATAGAGGAATTAGAATTAGACGCATTAGCGGTAATAGATCCGAAGATTCTTTATTAGATTCTCAGTCCGATGAAGATCATCCAGTAGTATTTACCCTACGACGCGTTCATTGGATAAGGAAAATTCAGGACCACAAAGAATTGTTTAGCAATCACTATCTCAGCAAATAATAGTTGTCATCGCCCTTGGAAAGGAGACGGAACCCTGAAGACCCTGAAGGACCCTACTCTCCTGTGACCCATTTTTTAAAACTATTTGACAGTGAAATTATAAACGATATAGTTGATTATACCAATACATATGCTCTGCAGTGTTATCCAACAAAGGCGTTCCAAAAATAAAATGTTCCAAATGCAACGTAAATCTATGTTTAACGCCACGTGCAAACTGTTTTAAGGAATTTCACGCTTAACCTTTCTTGCACAGAAATGCAAATATCGTAAGCCGTTCTTACTGCAATGTTGCAAAATTACAAATTCTAATAAAATTGTTTAAATTGGTAAATTTTTTTTAATCTGCATATATAGGTTTGTAACTGTTGATTTTCCGTTACATACATTTGTTTATATTTCAGAAAAAAATTCGGCTCATAGAGAATTAACTCCGTCTCATAGACTTTTCAACTGATCGAGTAATCGACCATGTGAAACAGACTTTTTATCAGAATGCAAGAAGGATGAGAGTTGACAGAAAGTCCGAGCCAATTCACAGAGAGGCCCGTTGACGTATTCGGTCGAGGCTCGCAAATTTTTCGCGTGCTGTTTATTTAGTGTCCTCGACACCCTCCGCATCTGGCCCTGCGACCCACGGACTCGTCGAAATTGCATCCAGCTGGACACCGGACACAGAACGAGCAGGAAACCGTGGAAGACCGTGTCCCGATCGTCGAAGGGAACGAGGAGTTTGCATCGAACAAATGGAAACGCGCGAAGTGTTACGAGCTGGGAGGACGCAGAGGGTGGGTCGGAACGTCGTCGCGTTGATACACAGTGGCCCGTGTGTATGGTGTCCCATGGGGAGGGCGAAGGTAGCACGTAGCACACCCCTGGGACGTCTTCTGCCGTCACTTGTCCGTATTAAACCAGGGTACTAATCTCGAAATTTAATTTGAAAATCTTTGCATGGCGTAGTTTCTCCCTCTCTCGGTTTTTCTCTTCACCCCCCCCCCCGCAACCTCGCCCCCTCCACCGTTCCACGGCCCTATCCGCCTCTATGCACCGCGAAGACGTTTTAAACCCGGCGAATTATCCGGGCCTTTGTGCGTCGTAATTGAAAATTCGTTTCCGCCCCTTTTCGCGGGCAGGAGAACGAACGGATAAATGCCCTTTCGTGGATTCATCGAGAAATTACCTCGTCGCCTGGTGAATGAGACGACTCGTCTTGGCCTCGCTCCGCGAGACGCGGTTTCCTTGCCCCCTTCATCCTCGGCTACCATTTTATAAGGAGAACTACATAAATGCGAGCCAACCGGTGAAAGCAGCCGGTTGATTAACGAGACAAATGCTAGTTTACCCGTTCCTCTGACGTCGCTCGGCGATGCAGTTGCGTTTGCGGCTCTGCGAAACTACCCGGGGGCTTCCGGTCGATGCCAAATACAAGAATTCAATTCATTATTAATCGATTGTACCTCGATCGTAGCACTTTCTAACAGGTTTGTACAAACATTATTTTAATCGTACTTGAATTGGTGTACGTGCGATATATTTATATTCATGTCGCTGTAATTACTTACATATTAACTGTATTAACGATAACGTTACTTATTAACGATAACTTTATGCAAACACGCCTTTTGGTTGACTAAAATTTATTGATTTAGTGGTAGGGACTATTGCAATCATTATGTTCTGTCAACAATGGTGAAAATTATCGTAAAAATTGAATTTTTTATCATGTTCTTTATTTAGAAGATTGTCGTCGCTGTTTTTCAGCTTTTCTTACTTATTTATTTTAAATTACTGTGCTGTGGTTATTTTGTTCGATTCATGACGATAATTTTAAACAAATACGACTTTTCGTGGACTAAAACTTATTGATTTAGTGGTAGGGTCTATTGCAATTATTATGTTCTGTCAAAAGTGGTAAAAACTATGGTGAAAACTGAATTTTCGATCACTTTATTCATTTATGGGATTGTCGTCTCGTAATTGACGCCATTTTCTAGTTTTGACATTTGACGAAGATTTTCGACTCACAATTATACAAGTTTCATATAACAGCATATTTTTTAATAGCGTCGAACACGTCGAATTTTGTGCGTGGAAACTACGATTCGGGAACAGCATCGATTTTCTGTTACCATTAGATTTTGTTACCATTTTCATACGCTAATAATGAACGCAAGTTAAAGGGTTATGATAAAAATTAAATGTTCAAATGTTTTAAACTTAAATCGACGTATTTAAATACAGGTTTGGACATCAGAATACAATTTTCTTGTTTGGACATCAGATCAAGATTTTCAACTCCCAATTTCACTCCCAACCATGCAAGTTTCATATAACAGCATAGTTTTCAATAATGTCAAACACGTCGAATTTTATCCCTGGAAACTACGATTTACGGACAGCATCGATTTTTTGTTACAATTTGAAGAAAACTGCTGCGGAATCGCATCGAATGCTTGTCGAAGCTTACGGCGAACACGCTCTTGGTAAATCACAGTGCTTCGAGTGATTAAAAAAATTCAAAAGTGGCGATTTTGACGGAAGAAACGAAGACCATTGAAACAGTTTGAAGACAGCAAATTGCAAGCATCGTTGGATGAGGATGACGCTCGAACGCAAGAACAACTTGCAGATCAATTAAATGCGACTCGAGGAGCCGTCTCCATACGTTGGTAAGCCATGGGAAAGACCCAGAAGGCGGCAGGAATATCAAAAAGGCAACTCAAAGTGATTTTGCTTCCTGATAATACACCATTGCACACAGCAAAACCGGCCAAGGAAATGATTGAGGCGTTTACTTGGGAAATACTTTCGCATGCGACTTACTCACCAGACTTTCATCCGATTATTACTTATTTGCATAGATGGGACATGCACTTGCTGAGCAGCGCTTCACATATTACGAAAATCTACGAAAATGGCTCGATAACTGGTTTGCCTCAAAAGAGGAACAGTCTTTTTAGCATGGCATTCACAAATTGTCAGAGAGATGGGAAAAATGTATAGCTACCGATGGGCAACACGTCGACTGCAATACTTTGTATAATTTTCATACAATCAACGCGTGCTTTCTATACAAAAATTCCGGTTACATATTAATTTCATGTTAAGTCTTCATATCATATTATTGATAGGTTTGCACCGTGGAATCATCGATAACACTGTTTCTTATCTCTTCTAACTTATTCTGACAGAATAGATACACCTCTCTACGATTTCTGGAAGAAGAAAGTCGTCTTTATATCGGATATTAATTTGCACAAAGGTGTTTAGCAACTGGACTTCAGTTTTTAGGGTCCCCAGCTGAATGTCCCACTGAATGCCAACGCACTTGAAAAATGCATCAGGCTGAGAATTATTTATCGAGCGCGTGAAACATGTAACGCGGTCGTTTACATAGCCGAAAGGGCGAATGGAGCGTATCCGAGTGCAGTCGATGCTTGGATACATCCCGGGGGATGTTTCGGTAGATTAGGGACCCTCACCGCCGGGTAGTTTTGCTGCGCCATGTAACACGCTGTAAAACACTTGTAACAGACCGGCGGCAGCTTAGGGTAAGCTGCTAATGCTTCCACGATGTTTTCGGGGTCGAATTAATTTGGCCGGTTCGATCGTTTACCCTCAGGAGAATCGACCGTTTCGCTTCCTGCGTTTCGCATCGCTCTGCGCCTTTTTATCTCCGCGGTACTCTCCTTTTCTCCTATTAATTCGACACGTATCGATCCATACTGTCCATGTTTATTGCATGTGTACAGGGTGTATAAAAATGTCCTGTCTCGACCACCACTTTACGCCTTTGAAGATCTGTCAAAAGACATAGTCTCGAAATTGTCCTTCATCGACAATTTGAAGGTCAAATTTCTTTGTGATCGCATCATATTCTTCGTAGATCAGCATATTCATCGTATTCGTTGAGAGGGACAAACTTGCAAAAGGAATCATGAGTGGCGTATTTGCATTTTTTTTTTAAATTTCATTAAAAAGTTAAAAAGTTTCGTTATTACTTAAGCTAAATCTTATTATCGTAATATTCGCATTTCAAGTGATACACGTGATCTGTGTTATCATTCGACTGTTCATTGACATAGATTTATACTGCAATTATGACAAATTGCAATGGTTCGATGCTTTTCATAGGCCTAGGAGTAAAATGTTCGACAATTATCTTCTATCAGTGCTTCCTGAAAGAAACATAATATGAAAATAACATTGTAGTGGACCATCGTCAATAAAACAATAACTTACAGTCAATATTATTTTCTTCAGAAGAAAAATGTTCATTACTGTTAAGACTATAAATAAAATCGTTTTAGATAATAATGAAACTCTTTAATCATTTTTTATGGGAATGATCAACTTCCAACCCATGGTTCAAAAAGTCAATGAAGGACCTTCCATAATAGTCAAGACATATTATTTTTATAAATCCCGTACGCAATTCATTTATTGAGTCCAAAAAGTATTTCAATACAAAATTTTCAATTTGAGGAAAATTGTTACCATTAACGTTAAATTGAAAACGTTGTTACAATGCTTTTAAAAAATGGGTGATTATTTTTCCACCCATTACATTATGTGAAAATATTCTAGAAGAAAATGGGTAATGCTCTTCGAAAGAAGATTCAGCAAGCTTTAAAAAGAGCCCAAATTAATTTTTGTATGTTTTTTACAAAATTACTAGAGATTTATTATCTGCATCTGTATTAACATACATTAGAACATGTTGTAACCAACATTACAACATTGCATATTTTATAATTACTAGATTGTCGATCTTATGGGAAAATAGAAATAGTGGGCATCGATTGCAAGAAATAGGAGCTGCATAAACATTTACTCATTTATTTATTCTTTATTTAGCCAGGTATTTATTCTGTTAATAATTTAAATAAATTACAGATATTATAATCGGTTCTGCGAACCTTCTAATACTTTCATTCATTTGTGTTTCATCGACTCATTTTTATGCGTTAAGTTTCAGTTGCAATAATAATAAGCAAAAACAGTGATACGTGCAATATTTCAAATAGTAAAATATCACTAAGAGATTCGAAAATTTTAAAAGTTTTGTTCAATTTGAGAAATATTTCTGACGGATATGAAATAAAATATTTGCACAGGCTACTTAATTTCAATCTGCAGAAAATATACGCACATTTTATTCGGTTCTTAATAATTATAACGAGCTGCAAATAATACAATCGCATAGTCAAATTTACTAAATGAATTTAATTCACACATTTTTGTTACAAATGCATCAAATCCACACTCTCGTTAAACCCAAAATAAATTGATAAAATGTTAAACATTGAAAACTTTCGGAAAAGGCAACGTTATTTTATTTTCCGTATAAAGAATGTCTAATTATTACAGCGTAATTGTTTCGTCAAAACTTCGTAAGTAGATTGCGGATTTTATTCGCATATAACAAAAATGAGTAGATGTCATTTGAAACGGTAAGAGGGTTAAAAGTATATTCATCTTGCAGAAATTATCAACTCTTAACATTCCAATGGCGCCTCTAAGGCCCTTATGGCGCCATTATAAATTGCCATAATATTATTTAACGCTACTTTTACGGGATGCGTCAAAATGTCGCACTCTATTATTATTTATTTACAATTATTAAGATTTTAAGGTGCATCCACGAGGAATGGGTCCACAGATCTATTTTTCATCGTATACATTATTTAAAACATTGTTAAAAATTTGAAGAGACGGAATAATGCTCCGTAAATGTAGTGTTAACCCTCTTTCGACCGAATTCTTTTCTTAAATATAAAAAAGTGTATGCAACGGAAAAGCAACAATTACAGACTTATATATGCAGATTAAAAAAAAATTACCAGTTTAAACAATTTTATTGGAATTTGTAATTTTGAAACTTTGCAGTAACAACGGCTTACGATGTTTGCATTTCGATGCAATTTGCATTTGCGATGTTAAGCATAGATGTACGTTGCATTTGAAACATTTTATTTTTGGAACCCCCTTGTTGGATAACACTGCAGAGCATATGTATTGGTATAATCAACTATATCGTTTGTAATTTCACTGTTAAATAATTTTAAAAAATGTGTCACAGGAGAGTAGGCTCTTTCGGGGTCTTTAGAGTTCCATCTCCTTTCCAAGGGAGATGGCAACTATTATTTGTTGAGATACTGATCGTTAAACAATTTTTTGTGGTCCATAATTTTCTTATCCAATGATGATTCGCCACTAAATTCATCGTCACTGTTAATAATATTTATGCATCGTCGGGTAAATACTACTGGATGACCTTTATCGAACTCAGAATCTAATAAAGAATCTTCGGATCTATTACCGCTAATGCGTCTAATTCTAATTCCTCTATTACATTTATCCGATTATGTATCCATATTTTGAGTATATGGTATATAACTCTGAAAATAGAAGAAAGCACAAGCATTATCCCAAATATACCAAAATCCATCGTAATAGCCTACTTTAACCTGAAAGTCACAAAACTGTATCATAGACAAATAGTAACAAAATGATTATTGAAATTGCAAACAAATAAGTTGCTATTGATATGTAAACCCAAAGCTATCATGTACGCTTTGTTTTGTTTATTAGATAGAATATAATAGGATTGATAGAAGCACAAATAATGTAAATTGCACAAGATGGTTCGGTTGGTTTCTATCTGCAGGCAACTCGCAAGGCATTTACTTTGATATTTCAGGTTGACGGAGCTGCAAACTGTTATCAATATTGTTATTTGTTACCTCAGAGACACTGTATAATTTAGACGTATACGTTATCTTATAAGAAACTGAAATCATTTGGTAAAATGTCGATATATTAAGATGTGACTTGAAAGTTACATAGCCCCATAGAGGGTTAACTGCAGGCTCCGTGCAAATTTTCAGTTCTTCGCGTATGTCATTTGCTTTGTTAATAGAAACAATCAACGTTATCCACCCTTCCCTTCTAAAGCGCTTTTAATAATTGTCATATTATTATTTAGCACCAGTTTTACGGAATGCGTCAAAATGACGCACTCTATTATTTTTTATTTACAATTATTACGATTGCAAAGGCGCATCCACGAGGAATGAATCCATGCGGAAAGGAACGTATACATTATTTAAAACATCGTTAAAAATGTGAATCTCCACGTCCTTATTATTTTTATAGAGTCATGTTAACTAGTCGCTTTTAGTACTCCGCAAATCTAGTGTTAAATGCAGGCTCCGTGCAACTTTTAAATTCTTTGCGTAAGTTTTATTTGCTTTGTTCATAGAAACGATCAGCGTTGCTGACCCTTAGCACTCGAATGGCACTTCCGAGGCGCCACTAAAAATGGCCATACACACTACAATTTTTTATATACAATTATTAATATTTGCAAATGAGTTAACAAATATATTTTTCATCGTATACATTGTTTAAGACATCGCTAAAAATGTGAATAGTCACGTTCTTATTATTTTTATAAACTAATGTAAAACCGTCGCTTTTAGTGCTCCTTTAATGCTCTTACTATTCAACAACTTTTACATCGTTATATTTGCAGTTAAGAAATCGACAAAAATTTTAACGGTCCAAGTACGAATAATAGTAATTAATTTTCTATATACGAAAAGAAATAAACAATATACAATGAAGCTAATACAGTTAAAAATATTCTTTCGATTTTGTAATAGAATTGCTTCGAGTGCAAAAGGTTAAAGAAGAACTGAATTTTCTTCAGCTCCTGTTTCTTACCATTCGACGTTATATTTATTTGTCCATCTTGAATAAAGACCCGCATTCATTCCCCAAATAATAAACTCGAAGAAGTAGTTTTACGCTCAACTAACACACGCAGAAAGGTAGTCCACATTCGCACACACGCGTTCTCGCATCTTGTAAAATTCTCGTCCGCGTTTCCCGATTCGCGAATGCTTCTATACACGTGGGTGGATACAAAGGACAGTAATTGCGTCTCGGATGCGGTGATCGAAGCCGCGCGATATTTATTCCCAGGTATATCGGTTGAAAAAGTCTGAATGGAGGACCATAATTATTTTGGATACAGTTTTCGTGCCCGTCAATGTTAACGAAGACGAATAATTAACGATCAGCGGCGGCGGTTCTCGTCGCGGGGACGGCGCCGGGCGGGGTGGTGGGTTTTCTTCTAAGCATCAGGAATTACGTTGTTGCTCGAGTCGTTGATTCGCTCGTATAATACAGCCGGTAATTAAGTTCTCGGCGAAACCAGTTCCCGGGGCCGGTTATTTCGCGAAAACCCCGGCCGGCTTAATCACGATTACCGCGAAACGTGTTCCATCGATCCTGGATTTCACAATCGGAGGCCCCTTGGTCCCCTTGAACGACGATAATTAATGAATAGGACGCGGCTGTGGAAGGAAACGGAACCGCGGGAGAAACAAAGAGAGGAACAGGAGAGCCAGAGAGAGAGAGAGAGAGAGAGAGAGAGAGAGAGAGAGAGAGAGAGAGACAGACAGAAAGAGAGAGAGAGAGGGAGAGAGAGAGAGTGACGAAGACGGAACAACGAATTTGTGGGCGTATTTCTCGGAAGCGCTTCTCGACTCTTTTACCCTCGACTACCCGGGCTTCAGCGAGCTTCTTTTTGCTTTCGCACCTCGTGGTCAGGAACGTGTTTTCACGCTTGTCTCGAACCATTCTCCGTGTCGCGGTGGCCATGCTCTCTCGTAATTCGACCCCTCTACGAATGGTGTGAATATTATGATGTCCGGGCATTCAGGTGCCAGCCGGGTACAATGGGCTAAGTGTTGATTGCCCGAAAACAACGCGTGTTTTTTTGTTTTTTTCCACCACCGAGTCTCCGTACTTTGTTCCGATGCTATGTACCACTGCTCTCTCTCTCTCTCTCTCTCTCTCTCTCTCTCTCTCTCTCTCTCTCTCTCTCTCTCTTTCTCTCTCTCTCTCTGTTTTTCTGCTCTTGTGGGATGTTCAAGGACCATGTCGTCGCTTGTCCAGCGCGAGCAACGAGACCTCTATCGATTGCACCGGCCCGTTCTTTCGAGGCTTCTCGACATAAACAGACAGGGAACGGAAACGAGGGACTTATGAACGATAGAATGCTCTGCTAAACACTAGGATCGCTGTCGAGATCGGGTCGGGGGTTGTGTACCGTCCTAGCCGAGGTTTGTCGACACTTGAGAACTAACTCGAGGTTTGCGGATTTTTACAACTACGTCGATGGAGATGAGAGAGGACAACCGAGTGTTCCACGAGATCATGGCGAATCTCATTCGGCGATGGCGTGTACTGTGTTTGTTTAGCGCCAAGTATCGCTATGTTGGGTTTTCTTGCGGATTTGGTGGAAGTTTTGTCGAATACTTTTAGGTTTTATTTTTTATTAGGACATTCTTCAAACCTAAATAACTTTTTTAAGATTGGACCAAACGTCTTGACTTTTCTTGAGCAATTAGTTGCATTGATTTAATAAATGATATGCAAAATGAATTTTGTAAATATTGGAATTGGTATGAATTACATGACCAATAAAAAGGGAACTTTTAAAATATTTTTTATTTGAGCCACGTACTAAAAATTTCAAAGACGCATTTAAATCCGTCCATCACGGAGTATATATATAGTAAGTTTCGCGGATGCATATGCGTAACGGGGGTTGTATAAATATGCATTGGTATTGTTGGTACGAGGTACATATTGAAAATTACTTGTCCGCTTTGCGGATTGGTCATTAGAACGTTGACGTTCTCACGAATCGTTTGTAGTGGCTCCGAAAAATATTTGATAACAAATTTTCAATATTTAATATTAAATCTAACGAGTATTAGAATTAACTGATGTATACTGCCTTATAAAAATACCAAAATTTAATTTATTTGGATTACTTGCGATTTTCGTTACAAAGTATAATTGAATGAAGAGATCTATTGAATCTATTCCTCTGAAGGCGATCTTATAATTTCAATAATTGTAAAATAAAAACTCTGAAAATGATCATTTGACCAACTGTGGTAGATTTAGCCTTCACGTATTCTGAATTCGTAAAAAAGAACCGAGGTTCAAGATTTAAAGAGAATGTCGTGAGAGTAAATACTAAATACTTAATAAAGAAAATTTTAAAGTAATTTTTGTCTTCCCTTTTGTAATTCTTTAAATTTAAATAATATTTTTAAGATTAGACCAAACGACTTGACTTTTCTTGAGAAGTTAAATGCATCGATTTTCTAAACAATATGTAAAAAGGCTTTTGAAAAAGTTTCAATTGGTATGAATTACATGACAAATATATAAAGAACTTTTTAAATATGTTTTATTTGAGCCATGTACTAACAATTTTAAAGACACATCTTGTTGATCTATGATAGTTATACACATGCAGAAAAATTCATTGAAATCGATCGACATACACACGAGCTACGTGCCATCGAAAATGGTGAAAATCGCAATTTTTCAAAATTCTTTATCAGTTTCCGCTTAAACTCCAGAAATTCTTACATCTTTCTCCGCGTGTCATTTTTTCCTGCGTCGATCGATTTCAGTGAAATTTTCAGTATGCGTATAACTAACACAGTTCTGAAAAATCATATTTTAAATTTTCATTACGAGTTAGAATAAAAATGTTTTAAAAAATGTCTTTTCTACTTTCCCACGTAATTACTATCAATTAGAATTATTTCAAAATTATGTTTGCATATCATTTAGTAAATCAATGCTTCTAGTTACTCCGGAAAAGTCAAGTCGTTTGGTTCAATTTTGAAAAAGTTATTTAGATTTAAAGAGTGTCCTAATACTTTCGTGAGCCACTGTATGTGGGGTTTTCTTGAAGATTCGGTGAATATTTCGTTGAAAACTATTAGGTGAGTTTAGCGACAAGTATCGCTATGAGGGGTTTTCTTGCAGATTTGGTGAACATTTCGTTGAATATTTTCGGATTTGTTTAGCGCCTAGTATCGCTTTGGTAAAAGTTTTTATTGAATATTTTATATACTTCCTTTGTGCAAAATTGAATCAACGCAGTACGAATCTGCAGAGAAACGATGAAACGTTCTTAGAAGTTCGAAGGCAGTCCCGTTTACTTTTGTTGCAGCTCGTCCACTGATATTTGGCCATAACATTAGCATTTATTCTGTGTGATCGAGTCGAACAGTAAAGACGTTTCTTTCATCCAGTTTAAAATAAAGCATTTATTAGAAATATAAGTGGTGCAGTTATTTGTATTTAGAATCCATAATCCCAATAGTTTGAAGTATGTTGAAGATATTTCATGTTTGCATAAAATGTAGACTGGGATCGAGAGAGACATTTTCACTACTAGATTGCGGATTGTTATACATTATCATATACGATATAAGCTTTTTGCGTTGCTTGAAAACTAGAGGAACCGAACAGAAAAATGTCTGCCAATGAAAGTAACGTGACAGTATTTAAAAATTTTTGGTAATTGTGACCTCATTACAATTTCTTATCATTTTGAATCAATGGCAGTGATCGTAAGATTAACAACGGAAGAACTAGCGCACGACACTTGAGCGGTCAGAAATAGCTTTGACCAGGAGCAGGGCAAATTTGGGACGTTTTTAATTTTCTTGAAAACTCCGGCATGTTATTGAATCGCATTGCTATCGGGATTCTGTGTAGATGGCAATAATTGTAATGACCACTCTTTGCTGTCGCCCTTATTACAATTTTATATTATTTCGTATCAACGACAGTAATTATAAAATTAAGAAAGCAACAACTAGCCAACGACACTTCCGTGCGCAGAAATAGTTTTGTTTAGGAGCAAGACAGATTTTGGACGTTTCTAATTCACCCAAAATGTCTTCGACAAGTTATTGATTCGTATTGTTGTCGTAATTCTACGTAGACGGCAATAATTGTAATAAATACTCTCTGCTGTCACCAAAATTTCAATTTCTCATAATTATAAATCGACGGCAGTAATTGTAAGATTAATAATCTAATAAGAACCTAATGACACTAATTTGCTAAAAATTTCTCCGGTATGTTATTGATTCGCATTGTTATCGTAATTCTGTGTAGACAGCAATAATTGTAATAAACAGTCTCTGCTGTCACCCACATTTCAATTTCTTATCATTTTGTATTAACGGCAGTAATCGTAAGATTATCACCGCAACAACCAGCGGACAACACTTCCGCGGCCAGAAACAGCTTTGACCAGGAGCACGGCAGATTTTGGGCGTTTATAATTCACCCAAAATTTCCTCGGCATGTTATGAAATTGCATTGTTATCGTGATTCTGTGTAGATGACAATAATTATAATAAACACTCTTTTTTGTCGTACTCATTTACAATTTCTTATAATTTTGTATCAACGGCAGTAATCGTAAGATTACCAACGCCACAACCAGCGGACGGTACTTCCGCGGTCAGAAACAGCTTTGACCGGGAGCAGGACAGATTTTGGACGTTTCTAATTCGCCCGAAATTTCCTCGGGCTGTTATTGAATCGGCTGGTATAATAGAACCAGCTCCGCAGAAGCTGGTCGACGTGTCTCCGGCAGGCCGTACCTGGTGCAAGCTCGGCTGCATCGGGCAGCGTAGCTTGGTTCAGCAGGAACGTCGGATGGCAGCAGGGCGTCGCGGTGCCATTCACGCGTCCAATTAATACTGAAATTGCAGCTATCAGGCGGCGCATTAGGCACTTCCGTGTGATTAACGCGAGCGTTCCAACGGGCGCGGAGCAGCAGCTTTCAAAGTCTCGAAAAGCCTCGAACCCGCTGAAAGGAAAGTATGGCATCCAGAGACAACGCCGTGCGGCTCTCTGCGTTCAGACTTCGCTAAATTACATTAAACACTTCAGACTTCGGGCTTCGCGCTCGATCTCATACGAAACGCATAATTACGTGTCCTCGCGGAAAATTCAAGAGGGTTAGCCGGTAGGACGCGGTTTTTAGCGGTTTCGCGTGTCTCGCGAGGGACTCGGAAAGAGAGCGAGAGAGAGAGAGAGAGAGAGAGAGAGAGAGCCGAAAAGAGGGAGCGAAGGAGATAAAAGAGCAACAGAGTGAAAGAGAGAAACGCGAATGGGAGAGCGGACAGAGCGACGCCTTGGCAATTCCCGAAATAAATTCACTTTCAGCACGTGTGGCGGTGGCAACTACGCGCTCGGCCGCCCCCTTATGCAATATACCGACAGACAAGAAGGCCAGGGGAATAGATGAACAGAGACATCTGACTGCCGAGAGATATCGCTAGGCAGAGGGAGACGCGGAAAGTGTCACGCACACATGCCGAATACGAGGACACAGCGACGCGCCGTACCCGGCGGAAGGCTTAAAACAGAGAAAGAAACTGTCGGTGGATAGTTGCAGCGGGAGGAACAGAGAACGCAAACACCCCCAAAGCCTAGCTACCCCTTTCGACTGGGCAGTGCCGGCATAAGTCAGGAATTCCAGGCACGCGGTATATTGCGCGGGGGTGGAGGCCCGGCGGTTATAAGCTATAGTCTCCGGCGTGGCATGGCATGCACAGCCATTTACTTCATTATGTCATTAAGCTTAATGGCCCTGGCCCTAACACGGCTCTAGACTATAGCCACTTCTACAGTTCGTCCCCATTAACTCCTCTCTCTCTCTTTCTCTCTCTCTCTCTCTCTCTCTCTCTCTCTCTCTCTCCCTATCCCTCTCTCGCTCGCGCTCTCTCTTTCTCTTTCCCTTTCTCTCTCTCTTCGACGACCCAGCACCACTCCCACACCCGGTGGACGCCTCCTCCTGTCCACCCACCAGGCGCGGCCTGCCGTATTCTCTCTCCTGTCTGCTGGCATCCTCGTGAACCAGCCCCGGGCTCACAATGAGCATCGACTTTACGCCGATGACCGGCTGAAATTGCCGGCAGCATCCTGGAAAATTTACTCCGGCGACCACGAGGCAACCTACCGGCCACGTCGATTCCGAGAGGACCCGTTACCTGCGAGTTTATTCCCGCGGACATGGACGAGAACGCCTTCAACGCACCACGAGGGACATTTCCACTTCCGTGCGACGACTAGCAACGCTTTTCTCTCTGTGACGAGGAATTTTTCTTTTCGCGGAGAATGGAGGTCGCAGCCTATATTTCACTTGATCAACCCCCGGAGAGCGTGAACCGTATTTACAGTTTTGTAATTGGTGATGTTTAGCACTCTTTATGCCACTTTGTGCAGACGCATCAATCTTTTTTGTAGTTTTAATGCAAGGTTATCCAAAAGTACCTTTAGGATGGTGATTGAGAATATCTCTCGAATGCCATATTTGTTTCTTGTCGCTTGTTTTTGGTTCTAAGCTACAGTGATAGAGGATTTTAACAATGGAATCGTATACGATGAGAAACTTGTTAAGGTTATTAAAATTGATATTGTAAATCACTGTTCAATGTAAAATACATAAGGCTTTTTGTATCGGTGACGAGAAATTTTTCTGTTCACGGACAATGGAGGTCGCAGTCTATATTTCACTTGATCAACCCTTGGACAGCGAGCTGTATTTACAGTTTTGTAATTAGTGATGTTTAGAATTCTTCGTTACTGTGTTTAGCAGTTTTTTAATGCCACTTTGTGCAGACGCATCAGTCTTTTTATGCAAGGTTATCCAAAAGTATCTTTAGGATGGAGATTGAGAATATTTGTCGAACGCCATATTTGTTTCTTGTCGCTTGCTTTTAGTTCTAAGCTACAATAATAGAGGATTTTAACAGTGGAGTCATATACGATGGGAGAGCTTGTGAGGGTTATTAAAATTTCTATTGCAAATCAGTGTTTAATACAATATACATACACACATATATAACGGGTGGAAACGTCACTTTATTGCGATCGAAATTCTGTGGTCAATTAATTTCAAGGAATTGGCGAATTGGCCACCTCGTTCGTGTAATTTCACTCCCTTGGACTTGTTTCTTTAGGGTTATTTGAAAAACAAATTATATACCAACTAACCAGCAACAATTCATGACTTGAAAGACAATTTTTAATGCTATAGCAACCTCAATCGTAAATCAAGAAGTAACCCTTTGCACTCCAAGCAATTTTATTTCCAAAAATCAAGACGTCTTTTGAGCTAGAATTATTCAATTGTACATGGTCCATTTTTTCATATACGTAAAGTTTATTACTATTATTCGTGCAATGACGCTCTTCACCTTTCACCTTTAAATGCAAACACAATGATGTAAAAGTTATATTAAATAATAGTATTGCAAATTTTGCACCGCTTCAGAGGAGCCATTGGAATTCTAAAGGTTAACTTTCGTGTCACTTATCCGAAATCTCCTAGGACATTTAATAACATTGTAATTATCCGACTTCGATTTTATAATTTTATTAGCAATTATAATTCCACCATCACGTTTCACACATACGTTAATTCATAACTGACCAAGACAGTAGAAGTTTCTAACAATTTTACTATTCGTCGTTAGAAACATACAAATTTTAAAGATAAATTGAAAACAGATGCTGGACTATCCGATACAAAGATTGAGTAACAATTTTATCTTAACCATCCGACTGTGTAGCCGGGGTCCATTTTGTCTAAGAGTATCAAAATCGTCATTTAATTGCATAGATGCTACAGATTCAATCGAATGAATAGTTGCACGAGGATCAACGAAATGGTTAATGTATTTGCAAAAGGTACCACCAAAAATATATTTCTAAAAATTGATAAATAGATCAGTGAATCTTCCGAGGGTTAAATATTACGAGTACAAATAAGTCTCCGCCTTTTGAAATCACACAGCGCAACCACTTTTTGCTTGTAGATTGCTTG
>CM052097.1:1328055-1369019 GCA_028453745.1 Agapostemon virescens | reverse complement strand
CGTTGTTTCAATGTTTAGAATATAATTTTTCCTTGTCAATGTTAAAAAGGGCCTCTAAATGTTTAGATTGCTGGAGGTTAAGCGAAGAATAATTATTTTATATTTGAAGTTGCGTAAACGTAGCTTCAATGTTTAGAATATAATTTTTCCTTGTCAATGTTAAAAAGGACCTCTAAATGTAAGATTGCTGGAGGTTAAGCGAAGAATAATTATTTTATATTTGAAGCTGTGGAAACGTCGCTTCAGTGTTTAGAACAAAATGTTTTCTTGCGAAGGTTAGAAGGGCTTCTAAAAATTCAGATTGTTGGGGGCCAAGCGAAAAGTAATGGATTCCGATGGGAAAACCCGAAGGAACGCACCGTACAATGGAAGTATAGGGTGCGATGAAGAACGAATGTTCGAATCGTGTCGCGCGAAGTTCGGATTGGTAAATGGTGGCATTATTTGAAGCACCGGGAAGTTCTCTAATCTTGACAAAGGATGTCGACGGAGGAACGGAGACGAGGTGACTTAACGATCGGTCGGACAAACTCCTCAACGTCTCGTTGACTCCCCTCAAGGTCGACGAGAAGAGTCTAATTGTCCCTTCCAGAAGAGAGACTTGGCAACCTTTCAAATTTCTTTGCTTACAAATTCATAAGGTCCCCGGGAAATACACCTTCTTGAAGGAGATTTATTGAAATTAGTGCAATTAGCGGACTCCGACGGATTCGGGGTAGAAGGGGTGGTGGCGACGGTTCGCAGTATCGACCCTTGCATCGATTACTGTACTATGAACATGATATACTTCAATAACCACTCGTTTCATCGAGAAACTAATTACGCGACACAAAATGCGAAATTTTAAGGGCGTTCACCGTTTGCGGCTTTGTTTCCTAAAGAATGCAAAGCTAAAGAGCTATAGGCTATACCTATAGCTATAGTTTGTAAGCGATAAAAAAAATATATTGCTCGATACTGCGATATAATCACGCATATCTGGAGTTCATCAACGTATGAATCAAGAAAAACTGCTGTTAAAAATAATTTCTACGTAAACATGTTAAGCGCTCTGTCAGTTCCTGAGGCCTGACCGTATCAAATTGACAAAACAATATATTATATATAATTCGTATAACATTATAAAAATATTCATATTATTTTAATAGACTTGATTGAAAAAGAAGAACACAAATGGTGTACGCAAATTGTTTGCTTATGTGCAGTTGCAACTTTCAATTTAAAGTTTCATAAAAAATGAAATGATTGTTTGATAAAATTGCTCGGTGTTTAATGCGTTAAAATTATTTAAATATTATTTAAGGCCGCTAAACGGTTAAAATTATATAAGTATTATGAACGTTATGTATTTAAAAACTTGATCTTCAAGCTGCACATGTACGAAGGATCTGATCTGTGTAAATCATAAACTCGAAATTTTTAGAGATGATGAACATGTATCGTTTAGATACCCCTTCACATTTTATTATCTTTTTGTAGTACATTTACAATACAAAGGAAATTGTTTCTCTACTTGTTTAGCATTATATTTAATACATGCCTGTAGACGATGTAGAATTCCAAATACAAATGTTAGAATACTTACGAGGATCAAAGTTAATCTTTTGCAATTAAAGCTATTTTAATTCTAAAATTAAAATATTTCTTTCAACATTGAATATTTTTATTGGGTGTAATCCATCTTAGATTATGTATTGGACATTAAACTTTTGTTCAAAAGTTGAATTGCTAGTTTTGAAAATTGGTATTACAATTTTTACTGGCGTCTCAGGGTCGCCATTAGTGGGTTAACGTCGACTGTTTTCAAAAACTGTTAGACCTTCAAAGGCTTTTATCTAAAAGAATCCCTTGGAATGTAAACAATTCGCGAGTTCGACTCCAGGATACATTACAAATCTCGCAGATGGATTTTGGCATATTAAAAGCAGAGACCATGATCGAAACAACGAAAACGATGCATCTAGCAAATTAACGCTTTAACTGTCCAACCAACGACCTTAAAAATTCCACAAGATTAAAGTAATTTATTTAACGAAGCAAAAATTGCAAACTTAAGATATACGATACACAGTTATTCTTCAATCTTCTAATTTCTCCAGATCTCAACCAAAATTTAGTGCAACAAAAATATTAACTCCTTGCCATACCATTTCCTTTGTAACTATAATTATTATACTGTTTTCATCCCTAAAAAAATAACAGAAAAGAAGAGACAATGTAATAGGGGGACCGGAAAGTAATATCGTTTTTTTACATTTTTTTTTTCGTGTACTTTGAAGGACGGAATGAGCTGATAAATGACAAACGAATGTCGACATGCTCACAAACGACATTACTTTCCGGTCCCCCTAATATATTGTTTATGCAGTTACTTTTATTTCAAAGCTTAGATGTTGATTTAAAAGAATAAAACTTGATTTCATTAACCCCTTGGCCTACGATTTATTTTCTGATACCAGTGACTAGATTTTCTTTATCCTCTGCGAAACGACAAAAAGAAAAGTCAAATTTGTAGTTACCGCGTACGTAACTATTCTCCGCCAATTGTACGCGGTCAAAGATTAAATAGAATGTTATTTCTGTTTAAAGAAAATTAAGGAAACACATGTTTAAAGATTCTGTTCAAACTCTTGATCATGAGTGTGACTCGTTCTTGTAGGGCAAGGGGTTAAAAAAGAAAGGCACGATATTTATATTTGTCAGACTTTATTCAAAATCTTCATCAGGAGTCTGACTCGTAATATGGCAAGGGATTAACGTATAAATTTATTTTTAAACATGGGAAACTACGTCACCCATATATAGATAACATGGTAATGTTAATATGTAAATAG
This sequence comes from Agapostemon virescens, assembly GCA_028453745.1. NCBI lineage: Eukaryota > Metazoa > Arthropoda > Insecta > Hymenoptera > Halictidae > Agapostemon > Agapostemon virescens. The sequence goes on along the minus strand of CM052097.1, from coordinate 1,366,185 downwards.
CGACTACATTACAAAAAATATATTCAATTTCATAAACCATTTTGCATTCGATAAAGTCATGTTGTGCCTCTTCGTACAAACACTGGCGAGCAGATCAGCGTCTACAGAAGTCGATTACCAGTATCATCGGTGTCACCGTGCACCATCTTCACCGTCGAGCATGCGACGTCCGGTGTCAATCGCGCAGGACACAGGCAGCGATGTCTTTAATTGAAGGAACACGTGAACGGGCCCGTTGGCGAGGCTCGCGAGGCTGTCTTTGAAAGGTAGAGCCATAAGAAATTTAATCCAGAAGAGCTCTCACATCCTCAACACCCCGTTTCAAACGGGCTCCATTGTCTTTCTCATTTCAACCAACCCATCGACGCCGGTTCGAAAGAAAAACGCTCGCGTGTAACCCCCATCGCGTCGCGGCCTCGCGACAAATCCGCTCGGAGGTTCCTGTCGGTATCCGCGCGTTCCTTCGGCGTTAGTTCTTATCCGTTCTCTGTATCTCTGTCGCTCGGATTCTCTCTATCCTCGTCGTGCTGTTGGGAACTCGAGCCGAGTCTCGAGAGAGAGAAAGAGAGAAGGAGAGAAAGAGAGAAAGAGAGAAAGAGAGAGAGAGAGAGAGAGAGAGAGAGAGAGAGAGAGAGAGAGAGAAAGAGAGACAGTCGTCGTCCCATCCACGGGGCTCTGATGCTCGCCCTCTTCCGCTCAATGGAACGCGCGCCCATCGTGGAAAATCGCACCGGTGAAAAGGTGTGAATCTCCGGCCCTCGAAAAAAGGACGACAATGCCCGGTTGCTGGCGTCGCACAATGACGTCTCTAAACCCACAATGTAGCCACTGTATCTGCAGGAACGTGCGAGCGAGCGAGTGAGCAAACGACAGCAGCGAGAGGGCCTCTCTCCTCGCGCAGCCACCCCCGCGACCTACCCCCTTTTCATCGGCACAATCCTGCCGCAAGGAGTCGAGGATGCCTGGTTGTACTCGAAAGCGCATTTTTCAGCCGCATAATATTTATTCGTCCGTCAGCCGTGTATCGCTTTAAAGCGTCGACGCGACGGGCGAAATCGAAAAAAAGAAATTTCTCGGTCCCTTCAACCCCCTACTCGATCGACAGACACCAGATGAAAAGGAGTCCGAGGATCGTCGAGAAGAAGGAGAAACAATGAAATAGAAGTTCCGACCGATCCTACTCGAGGACGAAGAAGAAAGCTGCTACCCGTTTACCACTTCTCCGACACCACTACCACCACCATCAACACCACCGCCACAACCACCACCACCACCACGCCCATTCCTGTCAAAATATTTCTTTGCGAAGCGGATCGACCCCCTGTTTTTCCACTCCCCCAGTTTCTTCCTGCTTCACCGAGTTTCCATCCCGTGCGAATCCTTCTTTCGCTCGAGGTGCCTACACAACAACGATCCCCGCCTTTCGGAAGGGTTACCTCCGAAATTTCTGCACGCCGAGTACGATTGTACGGCGGTTCTGTTCGCTGGTGTTAGTCGGTGTGCCGGTCGCATGTATGCACATACGTGGCGTGGCACCGAACATTGTTCATTGTGCAGCGCCGGCCTCGCAGGACATGGCGTCCTGCCATTCCAGCCGCTTTTTGTCGGAACCAGCTGAGTCAAAATGGCCTCCAGACGGTGACGTCACGATTTCACGTGCTACGCACGCAATAGGTACACGCATTGATCGCGACTACTTCGAGGGACGACCAATGGTTACCTAGAAAGGAACGCCGAGCCTAGAGATTCGACGAGACTGACTTAACCATTCGAGGCACGGAATTTCAGAAAATAAATTTCATGGTAGATCCAAAAGTATCAAAATATCTTCATTTGTTGATAACGAAGGAGATTATGTAATAGAACATAAATAACAACTTGATTTTATTACAAAGTTTGTTTTATATTTCAAAATAATTTAGTACTTATGGGTGTCCCTGTTTTATTGATAAAAATTACAAAAAATACAAATAAATTAAATTTTCTAGTTCTTACGTCGCGACACCCTTGGTAAAGACATTTCGGTGAATCACGATCTTCGCACGCCGAATTAACCTTGCACCAATATTTAAAAACAGTGTATATCAAAGCATGAATAGAAGACTATGCGTCCCTAAGCGTGTCGACAAAATGTATAGTTAGCATTAAGTGCATCATCGCTGTGCATACTCAGTGTCGCGCTATATACAAAATTATTAACGTGGCAGTTGTCCGATTAGAATTAACTTGTTGAGGGGCAATGCTCTTTTTAGCGACGTGGAAACTGGCGTCTATAATTTTCGTAGGGGTGAAAAGTGACCAAATGGTCGGTCCAAAGTGACTAGAAAATTATAAGCGGATTGTTCAAGATATCTCCACTTATTGATAATGAAGGAGATTATATCAAAGATCATAAATAACAACTTGATTTTATTACAAAGTGTGTTTTATATTTCAAAATAATTTAGTACTTACGGGTGTCTCTATTACATCGGTAAAAATTAAATAAAATCTAAATAAATTAAATCTTGTCGTTCTTACGTCGCGACACCCTTGGTAAAGACATTTCTGTGAATTGCGATGTTCACACGCCGAATTAACCTTGTGTGAATATTTAAAAACAGTACATTAACACTTTGACTGCCACTTCATCCTTATATGGGTAACAGAATTATTTGCCCATGTTTAAAAATTAATTTGTACATTAATATATTCATTGCACTAAATTTAGTTGAGGTCTGGAGAATTTGTTAAGCTTGAAGGATAACTATGTGTCGTACATTTTAAGTTATCAATCGTTGCTTCGTTAAATAAATCACTTTGATTTTGCAAAATTTTCGAGGTCGTTAGTTGGGCAGTTAAAGGATTAAAGCAAGAACAGAAGACTATGCGCCTTTAAGCGTGTCGACAAAATGTATAGTTAGCATTAAGTGAATCATCGCAGTGCATACTCAGTGCCGCGCTTATATACAAAATTGTTGACGTGGGAGGACTCGCAGTCGGCCGATTAGAATTAACTTGTTAAGGGGCAGTGCTCCTTTTGACGACGTGGAAACTGGCCACTATAATGTTTGTACAAGTAAAAAATGGCCGAATGGTTAATCTGAAGCGGCTAGAAAATTGTAAGCGGATGGTTCAAGATATCTTCATTTATTGATAATGAAGAAAATTATTTAAAGTGGGTTGTCCGGAAAGTTTGTGGCGATTTATTTTTATTTTTAACACTAGAACTACGGAACCAGTAAAAATCACTGGTCCCTACTTATTTCTTTCGCAATTATTAAAGTTATAAAAATGTTTTCATTAGTAATTTTCCGATGTACTTCTTTATTGAACCACATGTTACAATAAAAATTGAATGAAGTTTGAATGGATGCAGTCTCGTTATTATCACAAAGCAATGTACATCGTTGGATTTATTGTTTGGTAGTTCTAGTGTTAACAAAACCGAGCGTATAAAATTTTCAAATTTTTAAACAATTTTCTTGTGACCTTGCAAGCGCGAGGAATTTTGCATTGAAGCGATTTTTCGAGAATTAAAACTTTTACAGTCAGGGTGTCACGGAAGAAATACACTGAGGAAATAGAAATTTGAGACTTCTGGATTTTTTAAAAACTCTGAGACCGCATGGCCGATTTGCTTAACCCTTTGCACTCCAAGCATTTCTAATTCCAAAATTAAAAGATATTTTTGTTTAGAATAGTTCCATTGAACATGCTTAATTTCCCTTCGTGTATATGTATAAAGTTTATCAGTATCACTCGTACGTGCAAAATTTCAATTTTGACCAATTCCTTAAATACAAACATTGTAATGTAAAAATTGTTTTGGTATAATTGTCTGATAATTTTTAGTGTCGTCTCAGAGGAGCCATTGGAGTGCCAAGGATTACAGTTTTAAATGTACGCTGCTTTAAAATGTGGTGGAAGATTTTTTTGATAGCTGAAATATTTTTAAATTGCTTGGTAATTGTAAGTAGTTTTACGTCGTTAAAGTGGAAGAAATTTTTATGTTCGAACTATTTCTAGTTAAAACAATCTTTTTATATATTTTCTGTAAGAGCACCTTTGTACTTTTAACAATTGGAGAATAGTATTTCAGAAATGGGCCATTTTTCCTTACTTGGTAGCTACAATATTTTTAATTTGATACAGACATATACAAAGAATAAGTATTCGAATACAAAAGGGTTTAGGGTTTATTTGGAAGCTTTTATTTATATATATTTATTGCATTGTGGTGAACCTTATTCACGTAGCAGAAGGACGAACCGCACCTGCAGCTAATTCTAAAAACGTGGCAAATGTGTCATTCATTGTATCCACATTATTATTTCACTCGTACTGTGAGAAACATCTGCAACATTTTAATTAAAGAACGTAACAAATCACGCGACTATGAGAAATGAATTTTTATCGTGACATTCGACTCGAATACATTATGTTAGGACTTTTCTCCTTAATTACCTTTGTGATGCTAAATGGTTAAGTCTAACAAAGTCTGCAACAAATTTTAACTTTCCAATTTCGATTTCTTCAATTAAATTATTTCAATTTTATGGAATCTTTTAAGGTTAATGTTTAAAAGTAAACTTTTCAATTTCGATTTCTTCAATTAAATTATTTCTATTTTGTGGAACCTTTTAGGGTTGATATTTAAAAGTAAACCTTTCGATTTCGTCAGTTAAATTATTTCTATTTTGTGGAATCTTTTAGGTTTGATATTTGAAAGTAAACTTCTCGATTTCGTCAATTAAATAATTTCTATTTTGTGAAATCTTTTAAGATTGATATTTAAAAGTAAATCTTTGGATTTCGTCAGTTAAATTATTTCTATTTTGTGGAATCTTTTAGGGTTGATATTTAAAAGTAAACTTCTCCATTTCGTCAATTAAATAATTTCTATTTTGTAGAATCTTTTAGGGTTGATATATAAAAGTAAACCTTTGAATTTCGTCAATTAAATTATTTTTATTTCGTGGAATCTTGTGGGTTGATATTTAAAAGTAAACAATAAATATATCCTAAAAACGTGATGCGATACGTTCATAAATGCTACACAAGTTTGTGCCCTTACGCTTACCCGAAAGCTTGCAACCCAATTGTAACTCGTGTACAACTTCGCCTTAGCTCGATGTCGACGAGAAAGGAGAGCTTAAAATGTGCTTCGGCGGCCGATTTATAGCAACGAGCTTGACGTATGGCGAGTACCGTGCGCGAACAGGATGCCGGTAACGATCGGAAACGATAATGCCGCGGCGGTGTCCTTCCGCGATAGAGTCCACGTCGAAATTCTCGATCCTATTATGCTCCGAAGGATTTCCTTTCGCGCGCACGCGTTCCACGTTAATTACAGTGCTAATGAGCTCCAGCGAGTAATCAAAGCAAATGTTTCATGACACGAGCGAGTAAACCGTTTGACGGCTTTGCCTTTCTGTCGTCTGGCCTTCGTTTGCCGGCCACCTTTTCCTCGGGCTACCTATTTCTGTCAGGCCGGTTCTAAGCTTCGTTTTCGCCATCGCTCGGCGGCATGCGCGCCTCGCGCGTGTTTGTCCATCGGAGAAAAACGCAACGGGTTCTCGAACTACCCCCTCGGTTTCAGGGGTCGCTCGCGACCTCGTCGACCTGCTGAATTTTATTTTTCGCGGCTCGGATCGGTATGTTATCCGTTAGCATGTTTTTGATTACAATTCATTCGCCGTGTTTGCCCTGCACGCCCGCTGGTACAGGTTCGCGCAGACAAACCGCTGCTCCAGGCACTGACTGTTACTAATTAAGGGCGGTTTCAGAACGCGTGTTAATTCTTAATTAATATCTTTGTTGCCTCCTCTGACGTGGCAGCCCTCGGCACCCATTTCTCGCTCGCTCCGTTCCTCTCTCCTTCTCGCGCGCTTTCTCACCCCCCTGATCGCGTCTCTCTTTCTCGCTCTCCCTTTTTCTCTCTGTAGCGCGCGCTCTCTCGCACACTTTATTTTGCGCTTCTTCTTTCTCCATCACCACCACCACCACCACCACCATTTTCCTCGATTCTCTGTCCTTCTCCGAGCAACGTCGACGTTTCTGTTTCACCTGTTCTCATCCTTCTACTCTCAGCCGGCAACCCCTTCTCCTTTTCCACCTCCTCGCCCCGTGCCTCTTTAGCGACACCCCAGCTACACATCGTCCACCCACTTCGCTTCTGGAGTCCCTCGAATGAAAGGAGATGTATGGGAACACACGCGCATCCGAGCCACTATGATAGGTACAATCGGTCAGGAGTGACGAAAGAGAGAGCCAGAGGGAGAGAGAATGAGAGAGAGAGGAAGAGAGAGAGAGAGAGAGGGGGGGAGGAGAGAGGATGAAGAAAGAGAAGAAGCAAGAAAGAAGCACGCGGAGAAGCCGCGTTCCTACGATTTACCGCTCTGTACCCGCGGAGGATCTCTTTCGCGACAAGGCGAGGAATCGCTGGTTAACCCCTTTGTTCGCTCACCCTCGCAACGAGAAGCCGCGAACAATTCCACGCGATCTGGTAAATTGTTTTTCGCTCTTTTCCATTTCAACGGAGGCGAGAGCCTGGAAATCTCCCGGTGAAACGACGCCGCCCGCTCGAGATTTCCACCGCGAACGAGACGCAGGGCCGAGTCGCAAGTTAGCCCCAATTTACCCTGCTCCACTTCAGTGTTTTATTGCCACCCAGATTTTTAATGATATATCTTGCCTCGTAATCACCCAGCCTCGCGTCTCCATTTAGTTTCGGATTTGTTCTACCAGTACCAGGGGGCATTTCGTTAGCACCTGTAACACTTTGCGACAGGATCACCTACCGGCTACTGAATCGTTACTTTGAGTATCGAAAAAATGTCAGAATTTTTAGGTTGCTATTGTAAGAATAGCTTAAGTGTTATACATATTTTTATTGATTATGTTTAACTATTGCATACATGTTTTTATCGATTTACGTACCACTCTGCTTTGTTCACGTTACCATGTTTTGATTTTGTTAAATAAACGTCGGAGACAGTTTTCCGCGAGCAGGCAACTAAAAAGTATGTACCACGCCGTGTCTACTAGCATTGTTAAAAACACTGTTAGTGCTAATATATTTTATAGTCAAATGTTTAGTTAGCAGTAAGTGAATCATCGCTGTAGATACTCGCTGTCGCGCTTGTATACAAAATTGTTGATGTGGGAGGACTCGCAGTGGCCCAATTAGAATTAACCTTTAACACTCCAATGGCTCCTCCGAGGCGACACTAAAAATGCCATATTATTATTCAGAACAATTATTGCACGACCATATTTACATTTAACACTAGAACTACCGACTAATAAACGCGACTGATGTACATTGTCTTGTAATAATGACAAGACTGCATTCATTCTGATCTAGTCCCACTTTTATTACAATGTCTCGCTTCAATGAAGAAATTCATTTGAAGCTTTCCAGTGAAGATACTTTTATAACTTCTTGAATTGTGAAAGAAATTAAACTATTGTACGTACGAATAATAGTAATAAATTTGATATGCATGAAAGTACAAATAATATGTACAACGTAACTATTCCAGGTAAAAGAAATGTCTCGATTTTGGAATTAAAATTACTCGGAGTGCAAAGGGTTAACTTGTTGAAGGGCAGTGCTTCTTCCGGAAACGTGGTCACTGGCCCCTACAATCTTCGTAGGGGTGGAAGATGGCCGAATAGTCGGTCCAAAACGGTTAGAAAATTGTAAGCAGATGATTCAAGATATCTTCATTTGTTGACAATAAAGATTATATAATATTGGGTTGTCCGGAAAGTTCACGTCGATTTATTTTTATTGTTAATACATGTATACCAAAACTTAAATGCGTTGCGTTTCAATTTTCCGTAAAAATCGGTACGAAGTTATATAAATAAATAAGAACTTGATTTTACTACAAAGTTTGTTTTACATTTAAAAATAATTTATTACTTACAGGTAGCTCTGACATAATACTTTAACAAAGCATTGCTTTGTTATAAAGTCGTTTTGCTTGTTCAAGATATCTCCATTTGCTGAAATCGATGGATATTACGTAATAGATTATACATAAAAACTGTATTTCACTACAAAGTTTGTTTCAGATTTCAAAATAATTTATTATTTATGGGTACTCCTAATATCTACATAAAACAGAAAAGAACCTATCGAGATCAAATAACATATCGCATGTTTGGACAATGGCGGTGCTACAGTACCAGTACGAGTAATTGTACAGCGATTGTTTAAGTATGTAACTGAACTATGAGGAGTACAAGTAAGTCTCCGCCGTTTGAAATCAGAGAGCGCAAACAGTAATTTATGGCGGTTAATATCAGGTATAAATCGTCATATTGTAAGGTTACACATCTATCAACAACATAATCTCGAAACATTAGGGATTGCGTATCAGTGTCGTATATTTTTTTCGTGATGTAAGTTATTTTAAATAATAGTATGGCAAATTTTGCACCGCTTCAGAGGAGCCATTGGAATTCTAAGGGTTAACTTTCGCGTCACTTATCCGAAATCTGCTAAGACATTTAATAACATTGTAATTATCCGACTTCGATTTTATAATTTTATTAGCAATTATAATTCCACCATCACATTTCACACATACGTTAATTCATAACTGACCAAGACAGTCAAAGTTTCTAACAATTTTACTATTCGTCGTTAGAAACATACAAATTTTAAAGATAAATTGAAAACAGATGTTGAACTATCCGATACAAATATTGAGTAATAATTTTATCTTAAACCTCCGACTGTGTAGCCGGGGTCCATTTTGTCTAAGAGTATCAAAATCGTCATTTAATTGCATAGATGCTACAGATTCAATCGAATGAATAGTTGCACGAGGATCAACGAAATGGTTAATGTATTTGCAAAAGGTACCACCAAAAATCTATTTTTAAAAATTGGTAAATAGATCAGTGAATCTTCCGAGGGTTAAATATTAAGAGTACAAATAAGTCTCCGCCTTTTGAAATCACACAGCGCAACCACTTAGTTATGGCGGCTAGTGTCAGATGTAACACGTCATAACAAAGGTTGCACATCCGTCAAAAACATAATCTCGAAATATTAGCGATTGCGTATCAGCGTCGTATATTTTTTTCGTGCGAAAATGTTGAGTTTCGAGCCGAAAAAATGTCATTTGCAGGATGTTCTGATTTACTTGTTTAATTTGAAGAAATCTGCAGCTGAGGCGCATCGATTGCTTGTAGAAGCGTATGGTGAAGCTGCATTAAGCGAGAGAAGTTGTCGCGAGTGGTTTCAAAAGTTTAAGAACGATGAATTTGATGTCGAAGACAAAGAACGTAGTGGAAGGCCGAAAGTGTACGAGGACGCGGAATTGGAAGCATTATTGAAAAAAGATTCGTGCCAAACGTAAGAAGAACTTGCACTTGCATTATCGGTAATTCGGCAAACGATTTCGCATCGTTTACAATCATTGGGAATGATTCGAAAGCAAGGAAATTGGGTTTCACGTGAACTGACGCGGAGAAACATTGAACGCCTATTGTCCATATGTGAAATGCTGCTTGCCAGGCATCGGTTAAAACCTATTTGGAAACACTTAATTGGGATAATATAATTCGCGGGAACGTCTAATGTTGCGCGATCATCGTGACTGCCGTTCCCGAGTCGGTGTTCGGGGTAAATAATTCAGTAGTTCGGATAAGAAAGTATCTCCGCCTTGATCGCAAATTCGAGAGCTAAGGCTCGGTCCACGGTTGGAAAAGTTTCTTCTGTTCGGTCAGGGGATTTCACCAGCAAATACTCTTCAATCGTAATAGCCAGCGGGGGCTCTCGAGATCTCGAACGAGCCTCGCGCGTACTATTTCGCGAATAGTCAACAACGTTCGGCTCTGCATTGAGCGGTGGCGCTCTTTGAAATGGAGCCCTTTACGACAAAAATGTCTGTAAAGCTCCCGAGTCGAGCGGCTCTATTAATCAACCGCCGGTTCTTTCGTGCCTCAATGCACTTCGTTTTTCAGGGAGGAAAAATACTCTCCAGTTTTCCTTCTCCCTCTTCAGGGGCCCCGATTTTCATTCCGTTCCGTCTCGCCTTTGTCCCATTTCTTTTTTCCTTCGTCTCTAGTTCCGTTTGACGACTCTGCCACGTCAAATGTCTCGATAACTTCCATTAGTCTTTAATTGTATTGCGTCTCGGGACGTTATCGTGATCCTGATTCTTGCAATTGCCGGAAGCAACCGACGTTTCACCATCCGACGACGGGACGTCTTGCAATTTTTATCGTCGAGTATGTTTTCTAATACTAAACCTACTGCAGTCGGTTAATCCGACTGCTTTCAGACTTTTTATTATAGAATCGTTGACATTATAAAATGGACTTCGTAGGAGTCTACTTAATTGATTTCTTTATTTGATCATATATTGCAAGAAAAATTGCAATACATCTAAATAATTTGTTTTTGGGACTCTGACACATGGATTGTCTCGATCACTCCCATTATTCTTTAATTGTATTGCGCCTCCGGACGTTATCGTGATCTTGATTGCTACAATGATTGACTACCTTCAGATTCTTTATTACAGATTTGTTGAAATTATGAAATGAAGGTTGTAGGAGACTATTTAATTGATTTATTTATTCAATCATATATTGCAATAAAAATCGCAACATATCTAAATAATTGGAGGACTCTAATACATTGAATGTTTCAATCATTTCCATTAATCATTAACCCTGTACACTCCAACGGCGACTCTGAGGTGTCAGTAAAAATTGCTACACCGCTGTTTAAAACAATTTTCCAAATTTCTTTTATACATTGTATAGTGAACGAACCTTGTTAGTTTCTGAGCAATATTCTAGTCGTTCGGTCTAGTTTTTAAAAACTTATTAAAGCTATAGTTAACTAAACAATAGGATAAATATTTCCTGGATACAGGTACAACATGATCTACAGTATTAATAACTTAATAAATAATTATACTATTATATTTATAAGAACTTCTAAACAAAACACAAGTTTAAAGAATATACCAAAGTCTTTCTTACTTAATGATTATACATACATATACACAATGATGTGTATTTATTTTTCCATATATTATTTTATAAAAGCAAGAATAAAAAGAGCTTTCTTATGATTTAAACAATATGAAAATTAGCTCTCTGCATTTGTGCCAAGTAATGTTCCCTAAATTAAATTAAATTAGTCGACATTTTAAAAGATGGCTACCAGCCGAGTAAAAGAATGAATATATGAGTACATATTTTCCTGATTCGTCTTCACAAAGGTGGAACAGTTGAAGAGATTTAAGTTTTTCGTTTGAATTTAGAGAGATCAGTGGGTTTATTAGTTGTAAGCAAACGTATCGTGATACTTTTTGTTAGATGTCTTATCGTGTACCTTCGACGAGACAAAACCGTAGCGCGATTTAAGGCGTTTACAGAAGAGAAGCTTCCTCCATTTTCTTCCGTCTTCCTCAATTTCGTGATTCCCTCCCGGTTTGTTGAAAGCAGGCTTGTCTCAGCCGCTTCTTTTCACAGAGGAAATTTCTAGCGAGCGGTGAAATCGATACCGCGGGAAATGAGATGATTGGATCGGACACCGGAGATGCCTCGTAAAAGCTGAAGAATTCAGGAGGCACGTGATATTGCGACGACGGTGGTCCTAGGATATTTATGTCGATACCAAAGCTTCGTCGATTATGTTGGCAATAAACACATCTCCGGAGATACAAAGTAGAGACAGTTCATTCATACGGATCACAATCTGTACAAAACTTTTCTTAAATCACTTTAAAGTGTAATCGAGGGTTATTAGTTACTATTTGTTACTGTACTTTTACTATACTCGCACTATACTGTTGTAATACTGTTATAATACTTTTATTATAATGTTATTATATTGTTACCGCACCTTCGCTATAATTTTATTGTATTCTTACTAGACTTTTTCTATACTGTTACCATACTCTCATTACACTATTATGATACTGTTACAATACTTTACTATACTGTTGTAATACTGTTACAATACTTTTACTATACTGTTACTATATTGTAACCATACCTTCACTGTATTGTTACTGTATTATTATTTATTGTTACTATACTGTTATTATCTTCTCATTATACTACTATAATACTGTTACTATATTGCTATCATACTTTCATTACACTGTTACTGTACCGTTGTACTCTCATTAGATTTTTACTACACTGTTATTATACTCTCAATAGACTTTTACTATACTTTCACTATATTGTTACTATTCTTTTACTACACTGTTACTGTCTTTCATTAGTTTTTTACTATACTGTTATTATGCTCTTGCTATACTGTTATTGTACTGTTACTATACTTTCACCAGACTTTTACTGCACTGTTACTATACTCTCACTATACTGTTGTAATACTGTTACGATACTTTTACTATACTATTACTATATTGTTACCATAGTTTCACTATACTGTTACTGTACTCTTACTAGACTTTCATTACGCTGTTACTATACTTTAATTAAATACTTTATTAGACTTTTACAATATTGTTACTATACTTTTTCTCTATACTTGTATACTCTCACTAGACTTTTACTATACTGTTACTATGCTTTCACTAGAATTTTCTTATACTTTCCGAAATAAGAATCAGAACAGTTTCGTAATTACGTCCGAACGAGTTCGACTCCAAGTAATAAGGGTCGATTAACAGCGATAATACAATTCTTCGACTGATTTGATCAGAAGAAAAAACGGGGTGAGATTTTCCGTGATTAATTCGATTACGTTGATCAGTCGGTAATTGAGTTGCTGTACCCAATCGAGTATCATCCCGCTTCCTGACTATTGTAATTTTAATTAATTCAAGTATTAAGTGGTTCAACCAGAAAAATGTCAGACCTGCTGTTTCGTGTTCATCGTATGGTGATCTAACCAAAGAATGAACACTTGCGCTGCACGTTCTTTGAAATTAGTATTCACAGATCGTTACTTCATTTGCTGAAGGCTACTTTTGGAAAAAGAAGTTGTCATTGTTAAATTCCTACATTCCAGAATGCGATTCTAACAATATTTAATGGTAGTAGTTTGCATTCAAAAACTAGCTTAGGATTAAATGAACGATGATTAAAATGATCAATTAATGAAAATTCTAATTTTAATTAATTTAACATATCCAAAGAAAGGACACACAACTCCTTGCCACATTATGACGAGTCAGACTCGCATTGAATATTTTAAATATAGTCTAACAAATATAAATATTATGCCTTTCTTTTTAGACGAAATCAAATGTTGTTAAACATTGAATTTAGTATTTACAGATCGTTAATTCATTTGCTGATTGCTGCTTTTGTAAAAAGACGTTGTCACTGATAAATTCTTACAGTTTAGAACGCGATTCTAACAATATTTAATGCTTGACCAATGAATAATTCTTAATTTCCAACAAACGAACATAACTAACTCAGTGAATAATAATTATCCAAACAAACTTATTATAGGACCATTGAACTACTTCAAAATATAAAATAGCTGACCGTACAGTAACGATACTTACCTTGAATATATGGGACGTCGTTCGCTCAACTGTTAGATAAATTAATGTAGTGACGAATAGATTATAAACAAATTAAATTTCTTTCTCCGGACGTTTATGAACTTACAATACTGTATAGATTTCAACGCGAAGAGGACACTATAAATGTTATTTTTCTGTTCGATAAGGTTTGAGAGACTGGGAGATGTTCATTCATTGGACAGGTCATCCTTCCTCGCGAGTTTGCTAGGTTGAAGTTCCATCGGTAGTCAAATTACAAAATGGCCGTCGAACCGGCAAAATATTTACGAAGAGAAAAATTCACATTCCGTTGCTCGCGAAGTTTAACTAACCGGAGGTCTACGCGATACAATTCCATTTCACCGGCACTCGAGCACTGAATTTTCACGGAAAGCGCTCCGCTGGAGACACTTTTCGCCCTTACATGCCGAAATCCATCTCGTTCAAAGAGGAAAATTTCCGGTACAATATTCCGTGCCGTGTGTACATAGTTCGCCCGTTTCCCAGCAGATTTTTTCGACGCTGCGTCGGTGCGACGCACGGTACACAAACAGAACAATGGAAAAAGAATTTTTAGTGTAAAAGTATCGAAGGACACGCAAAAGTCTGCGGCACAAAGTATTTGGAAACAGGATTTAAATCCCTTGACGCTTCAATCCATAACAGATTTATCTGTATGCGTTATACTTAAATTGCAAATTTACTTTATGACAAAACAATGCTGTGTTAAAGTATTATATCAGGGCTACCAATAATTAATAAATTATTTTGAAATTTAAAACAAACTTTAGTAAAATCAAGTTCTTATTTATGATTTATGGGTTGTACGTGAAATTTGTGCAGATTTTAACGGAAGATTGAAACGCAATTCATTTAAGTTTTGGTATATGTTTATTAACATTTGAACTACCAAACAATAAATCCAATAATGTACATTGCTTTGTGATAATAATAAGACTGCATCTACTGAAATTTCATTTAATTTTTATTGTAACATGTGGTTCATTAAAGAAGCACATCAGAAAATTACTAATGAAAACATTTTCATAACTACAGTAACTGCGAAAGAAATAAGAAGGGACCAGTGATTTTGACTGGTTTGGTAGTTCTAGTGTTAAAAATAAAAGCAATTCGGCACGAAGTTTACGGACAACCCAATATTATATAATCTCCATTATCAACAAATGAAAATATCTTGAACCATCTGCTTACAATTTTCTAACCGCTTTGGACCGACCATTCGGTCACTTTTCACCCCTACGAAAATTGTAGACGCCAGTTTCCACGTCGCTAAAAAGAGCATTGCCCCTCAACAAGTTAATTCTAATCGGACAACTGCCACGTTAACAATTTTGTATATAAACGCGACACCGAGAATGCACAGCGATGATGCACTTAATGCTAACTATACATTTTGTCGACACGCTTAAAGGCGCATAGTCTTCGATTTGCTTTGATTTACTGTTTGTAAATATTCGCGCAAGGTTAAATCGACGTGTGAAGATCGCGATTCATAGAAATGTCTTTACCAAGGTTATCGCGACGTAAGAACGACAAGATTTAATTTATTTGGATTTTATGCAATTTTTATCGATATAACAGAGGCACCCATAAGTAATAAATTATTTTGAAATGTGAAACAAACTTTCTAGTGAAATGAAGTTTTTATTTATCATCTAGTATATAATCGCCATCGTTATCAAGTTTGTCATCTTTCCTGCAAATTTTCAACTCCCTTCTTATAAAAATCCAGGATCTGTGAAGCAAATTGTTACTCGAGGTGCCTCCACTTCGAGGCCTGCCAGAGAGTTCATAATTACCAGCAGCGGACCTCCTGAACCAACGTTGACGCTTGTTGACCTTTTCGATACATCTCCATAAATATCGCAAATTTTCTGTGTCGTTACCGTTGCATCAAATCCTACATGAAAATGAAAAAGTATGCAATGACAAATACGATCCTCGGAAGATACGAACGCTGCCATTTTATGACAGGGTAGTTAAAAAATGTATACTTGCTAGAATATTTAGAACACAGGCTGCCTTACTGAAAACTAAAGGAATACGTGTTTCCTCTTCAACGATCGGTACAGAGCTAAAGACAAAATACATATTTCCAAATGATTTATTACTTATGGGTAATACTACGTTCGGTGATCATCAGACTGTACATTTGTATGCAAAATACGAATTTTCTAAAGTAACTGGAAGAAACAGAAATCAAACAGAAGTGCACTTTTTCTCATTATAATTTAAACACTAGAACCACCGAGGATTCCCGAGGATCACCGAGCATTTTTCCAAATGCAGCGATGTAAAAGCTATTTTGAATAATAATATGGGAATTTTTAGTATAGCCTCAGAGGCACCATCGGATGGCTAAGACTTCAACTTGCTCTCTGCACCAACGAATGTGAAATTGCCGATGTAATGGTGAATAGTAAATTCCTAACGAAATCGTGGAAGCATTTGGAATAGAAAACTGAAGAGGGCTTCGCGAACTTTATCGCGAAGACTTGGTTATCCATATTGGCAATAAGAAGTTGAATAAAAGGAGAACATTAATTCGAAACGCCTATGATCCGAGATAGCGTTTATCGCGAGCGAAATGAATACAGGAGAAAACAACTGACACGGGACAAACTCTCCAATATTATGTTGATAGGATCTTTCCCATTCCACTTTACGGCCGGGGCCGTCCCCATCATCGTGGAGACCATTTTCTTCAGGGGCCACCGTACGGTATAATTGACATCGCGTCAGCTCGTAAACCGAGTCTGAAGGAAAGTAGGGTACCCTCCTCGCGGAAAACAGGTCCTTCACAGAGAAGGCTCCCTTGCTCCGTGTTTCGCCGGGTCTCCAATTTTCCAGCCGGCTTTTCTGAGCGAAGCTAGTACCACCCCCGGGGGCCGTGCCAGTCTCCTTTTGCTCCCAGAATCCTCCGGTATTTTCCTTTGCCGGCAAATTGGACTATTACGGTGGCGTGTCCTCGCGAAAACCGCGTATTTTCTCTCTTCCTTCTGTCGCCCCTTCCTCCTCCGCCCCTGCAACCCTGTTCCACCGACTCGAACGTACCCTTTTCCACGTCCCACGACACAGGTCCTCTTACCTAGCGGCTCAAAGTGGCGCGCAGTTGTTAAAACAACCAATTCTGTCGGAAAGCTGCTCGTTACGGACGCCTCTCGTCCTCGACGGAATCCTTCGTAATCCTGATGGCAAACCGTTCGTTCCTCTGCTGACGCAACGAAAACGCCGGCCAATAAAATCTCCGTATTCCAAGGACGTTTACCACCACCCTCCGTACCCCCTCGTTTTGATAAACGCGGCTCCTGCATTTTATTTTTACCACCTCTCGATGAACCGTCTGAACGATGCTTTGACATTTTAATTGCCAAACCGACAATCTTAAAAATTTCACGAAAGTAAAATAATTTATTTAACGAATCGAAAGCTGAAGATGTACGATGCAGTCCTTTGAATTTTCTGTATTCTCCAGATTTCAAATTAATTGGGTGCGGTGGATATATTAACGTACAAATTTATTTTTAAATGTAGGCAAATACGACTTCTTTGAGGTGGCTACCTTTGTGAGTGTCCTGTCTAGTTAATAATATATAGTATGTGTGTTGTTGTGTGTGTCCGAGAGTTGGGATAAAGCGAAGAGTCGTGAGAATAGGAGAGGATTATAGAGAGAGAGAAAATATGTAGAGTGTGTGCGAGAGCAAACCTGGAGAAAATGAGCAGATTTATCATGTTTGTACACATTGTTAATTCAGGAGTAGCATTTAGCGTCCCATGCTACCCAAAATATTTGAGCACGTTTATCAGTTTAACTGCCATGTCACTCATTTATGGGTGATAGAAATATTGTTCCATGTTTAAAAATAAACTTGTACGTCAATATATTCGTTGCAGCTTTGAATTATACTTTGTAGAATGAAGCTTATTTAACACTTTGATTGCCATACCACCCACGTATATGTGATAGAAGTATTGTTCCATGTTTAAAAATAAATTTGTACGTCAATATATACATTACAGCCGTGAATTGTAATTTCTAGAATGGAGCTTATTTAACACTTTGATTGCGTTCATATTTAATTATTATTTTAATTAATTATTTGTTCATATTTAGGATAACTATGTGTCGTACATTTGAAGTTTTCAATTGTTTCGTTAAATAAATTACTTTGATTTTATGGAATTTTTAAGGCTCTTTGTTGGGCAGTAAAAGTGTGAAACACGCATATAATAGTGTAGGTGGTAAGAGACGGATGGCCAGACTGAGGGAGAAATGTATCAAGCGCAACGTGTGAATGAAGAGTGTTTGGACAACTGAAGAAACAAGGCTTCCCTCCTACATTATTGGTTAATGTTCTAATTCAAAACTTACAGCATCTGTTCGCAAATGTGTATGTTCCTTTCTAAAAGAATGCAATCTAGCGATGTGAGAGACCTCCCTCCCTATCAGCAACACTTTGCAGTTACATCTTCCTTCCCAAAAGAATGCAATCTACCATTATGAGAGATCTGTGCATCAGATCTTCTCTTCGCTCTTACTGGTCAATGTTTCAATTCAAAACTTACAACAATTCTTTATAATACTGTAAAGAATGTAATCTAGTGATGTGAAAGGCTTCTGTATGAGGTCTTCTCTCCTTCATTATTGGTCAATGTTTTAGTTCATAAACCTACATCAACATTTTGCAATGATGTATCTTCCTTCTTAAAAAAATGCAATCTACCAATGTGAGAAATTCCTGTATCAGATCTTTTCTCCTCCATTATTGGTCAATGATCTAATTCAAAACTTACAGCAATTGTTTATAATAGTGTATATTCTTTTCTAAAAGAATGTAATCTAGCGATGTAAGAGACTTCTGTATCGTTCGCATAGTAATACTACTATACTATATATATACTATAAAAATATTATATTGTAATGTATTACAAATGTAAAAGGTATCGCAGAATATTCTCCTTTTAAAGATAGAAATTTTGTTAAAATAGAAAAAAATGTGATTGGGATGAGTGATAGTTATTCGACATGATTTTAAGGAGTAACGTAAGACAGAGGGATGTGCGATAATGAGTTTGGCACCAGAATGTCGAAGACTCATCAGAACGATCGGAATGGTCTGAAGAGACAATCACAGTGAGCGTTAAAAAGAAGAATTATAACTTGTAATAAATATAACCGCGATTAATGGATGCAAATTAAAGGATTAAGATAAAAATTAAATGTTCAAATCAGTATACGTCTGTCAATTTGAAACCGGAATTTTTTTATATGCCATTTTCTTGTTTCGATATCCGAAAAAGATTTTCAACACACAACCATACAAGTTTCATACAACAACATAGTTTTTAATAGCGTTGAATATGTCGAATTTTGTACCTGGAAAATACGATTTGTGGAAAGCATTGATTTTCTGTTACCATTTGAAGAAAATGGCTGCGGAATCATAACGAATGTTTGTCGAAGTTTACGGCGAGCATGCTCTTGGTAAATCACAATGCTTCGAGTAGTTTAAAAAATTCAAAAATGGCGATTGTGAGATGAGAAGCGAATAACGTGGAAGACCATCGAAAAAGTTTAAAGACAGCGAATAGCAAGCATCGTTGGATGAGGATGACGCTCGAACGCGACGACTCGCGGAACAGTTAAACTTTACCAACCGGAAGCCTATTATTAAGACTTTCAATAGTTGCACTGTAATAAAACAAAGCCTAACAAACTGCTTTTACATTGTAATTTGTAGCCAAATGATTAGATAACGTTACTGAGGATGTCACGCTGATGTACAATAAAAATTGCTGTCAGTGTTGAGAGATCTACTGAAAAGTTTTCAATCATAGACAATGGACCTTGAAAAATTCTGTAATACTCGCTCGTGGATAAAGTGTTAAATGCGACACGAGAAGCCACCTCCATACGTTTGAAAATCATGGGAAAGATCCAAAAGACGTCCGGAATGTCAAAGAAGGCAACAGAAAGTGATTTTGCTTCGTGATAATTCACCATCGAACACAGCAAAACCGATCAAGCAAACGAACGATTGACCAAGCACACTTGGCTCCATCCGATTATTACTTATTTGCTTATTATTATTATTACTTATATGGGATATGTACTTGCTGAGCAGCGCTTCGCATCTTACGAAAATGTACGAAAATGGCTCGATGACTGGTTTGCCTCAAAAGAGGAACAGTTTCTTTGTCAATTTTAATTGGTGCCTCAGAGTCGCCATTCGACTGCAAAGGATTAAAGAAACTAAAAACCTTACTGTATCACTTTAACACTAGAACTACAGAGCACTAAAACAACACTAATATACGCTGCTTTATAATAATGACAAGATTGCAATTATTCAAAGCTTCTATAACTTTCATGTTAACACTTAGCCGACCGCGCGCGCCACAGCGAACCGTACGGTTTCTACCGCGCTCGGGGAAACCAAACTGCGCTGTCCACCGCACATTTTTTGAAAACCCAAACCTAAAGAGCCGTAATAACAGACAATAAACGGCCTTAAAAATTGATAAATTTTATTATATGTTGTGCTTTATAGAAACAGTTCGTCAGTAATTGTGAACAACTCCACATCAAGGTAGTTAATAATAACAGATAATGAGAAACGAGTTGCTAAGGTCAAAATGGGAGATCTCCCCGATCGGTCGTGCACCGAGTTACTTTAACACATTGAGCGCCGGCAACATATGAGCCATTCAATTAATTATGAGCTCATTTGCTTGTTTCTGAACAACGAGTACCTAAAGAAAATATTTAAAACCTTATACCATTTCGTAAAATAGTATATTTTCATTGAATATTCGTCATGTATGATTTAATAGAAACAAAATCGTTCAAGCTTTCAGATTCAATTCAAGTGACAGACTTACAACGTAAGTTAACATAAAAATTTACTTTTAAACATGGACAGATAATTCTGTCACCCACAAATAGGTAACATGGCAGTCAAAGTGTTAAAGAAAATTAAGGAAACACATGATTAAAAGATCTTAATAGAAAATCTTGATCACGATTCTGAGTCGTTGCTTTAGGTTAAGGGGTTAAATAAGAAATCAATTCTCTGTTGTTTCAACAAAAGGCAGTCGTGAAAAAATGATCACTACGCCACGTGGGATATGAAAGCCCCATAATAAATAGAATATACATGACATTAACATCCCTATATTTGACAACGATAAATTATTAAAAAATTCTTCGCTTTCCAGAATTTTTGTAAGGCCCATGATCCATGACTGAAAACTTTTTAATGGGTCTTTCAACGCTGACAGCAATTTTTATTGCGGATCAACAATGCATCCCCAATAATATTGTCTAATAATGTTGTTACAAATTTGAATGTAAAAATAGAATTTTAAGCTTCATTTTGATACAGCGCGAACATTGAAAAGTCTACTATTAGGCTTCCGGTCGGTAAAGTGTTAATATACAAATTATCAGAGAGATGGGAGAAAGTGTATAGCTATCGGTGGGTAATACTTCGAATTAAAGATTTTGTATAATTTTCATACACTGAACGTGTATTTTCTATATAAAAGTTCCGGTTTCATATTGACATACTTAGTATATTTATTGGTTCCTCGAAACACTTCATAGTAAGCAAACTAAACGAAGTTTCCTCTTCCTTCCCAAGTCGAAGGAAAGTTTTCAAATCAATTCGATCACCATTTACATAAAACGGAATAATAAAAACTTCTTTCTCAACGAAAATTACATTTGTCGATGCTCAGACTGCTGCATTTTGATCAATGCTCAGGGTGCTCCGGACAGGAAGACGCTGCCCGATAAAATTCGCCCCATAATTGACTGGTGTCTAGAACACAATTGTAAGGGATTCTAAAGGTTCCTGCCAACTTTGAAGCGCAGCGATCGATTTAAAATTTAGTGGTGGGCGTGGACGCGGAATCGTGTTTCGGTGGAAGGAAAGTCTCCCGTTACCGATTAGCGTCTGAATAGGGGAGGGTGTGGTCGGCAGCCCCGATTTCTTGAAATATTTTGACAAGAAACTTAATATCGTCGCCCGGGGTCGACCGGAAAACTTGAGAGCCCGCGAAATTATACACGATTGCTCGTACCTGAAGACTTCAGCTTTCCCCCCCTCGCTGATCCTATTTCCACAGTTTCCCGACCGCACGAACGTCGTACGAAGGATGAACAGCAAAAACTACCCAGAGAAGAGCGACCAGCGTAGCCCCATTAGACGCGAAGGTCATCCACAGTAATCATTTTCAACCTGTCGTCCCTTGTTTCGAGCGACATCGCTTTGCGGGTCGGGCCAGCGGTGCTTAATGGCTCGGAAAAATCGGAATCATCGCTGGTATGAATACGTAATCAGTTTTTCCGCTCATTCTTGCCCGCATGACGTCATCGCAGCAGATATAACCCCGCGATGACTGACTCGAACGAGTTCTTCGAGCAGGGGCGAGTTTGCAAATTCCCGCGCGAATTTCTACTCAAACGGGACCACCATTGTTGGCAATACGCTGCCGAATGTGGCATCGCGTTATGATTCATTTGTTCTGATCTGTTTAACATTAAATTTACCGCGCCCTGTCAATTAACCGTTTCCAAATTCTGTAATCATTAACCCCCTTGCACTCGAAGCTGTTTCAATCCCTAAAATAAAGGCACTTCTTCTGACATAGAATATTCTCATTTCACGTGATTAATTTCCTCTTGTGGATCTGGGGCTTTTTTTACTATCACTTGTCCTTAAAAGGTTAAATTTTTATGAATTTATTTATTAGATAGAAATATAGCAATGTGAAAATTGTTTTAAGTAACAGTATGACAATTTTTAGTGGTGCCTTAGAGTCACCGTTCGAGTGCTAAGGATTAAAACCAGAGAATATGTATTGATAAAAATGATGAAATTCTAGTACAAACGTGCAGATCAAAACAAAAAATAACACATACGGCTTCTACAATAGTTAAATTTTTATCAATTTCTTAGATAGGAACAGAGCGATGTAGACATTCTGTTAAATAAACGTGTGGCAATTTTTAGCGGTGCCTTAGAATCACAGTTCCGATGGTAAGGGTTGAAATTACGAAGACGTCTTCGTTGAAAATAATTATTCACCTTCGTTTTATGTGGAGGTGTGCGGTGAGAATGAGAAAAAAATATAGAGTGAAACGAAAATGTAGGGGAGGAATTTGATTGTGTGATTAACCATTTGCCGTGTACCATTTTATATACTGCTACATCTTATTCATATTTTATACTGCTGCATTTACTTCAATGTTTAAATATCGATTACAAATGAATAACATTTGATTTCTTGTAAAAAGAAAGACATAATATTTATACTTGTTAGACTTTATTTTAAATCTTTAACACGCAAGGAGTTAAAAAATGTGGTTTTGAAAGGTGGCTACGACTGATCGTTGGTTTTGTTTAAACCACAGATAAAGATATCTATTTAAATTTCATTCTCTTCCAAAATAGGTTTAATAAAAATATATAATGATTGAAATCTCACAAAATCTAAGTAAATCGAATTCTGTCATTTTTAACCTTTTCACGCCCTTGGCCACATATGTGGACGTTTAGTTTTTTAATACTTATAGTTACTGTCAATAATAAATAGGCCAAAATTTTCACTACAGAAAAAAAATGCGTAACGTGAATTACTATTTGGTGTTGACAGTGCCTTTTCTTGTATCATATTAGCAGCTCGACGTTCAGTTGTCAACACCGATGTCAGCACGTTCTTACAACTAAATATTCAATTTCCTTCATTCGATAATAATGATTATTTATTAACAAATAATTCATCATTGAATTATGAACGATTTCGTACCATCAAATATATTCTGATGAAAGATAACGTTCGATGTGTTGAAGTTACAACATGCACAATTTACACGCGCAGTTTAAACAACAATAAAAAATCGTCGACGGCGTCAGAACACACTCTACAATTATTATTCGATGCATTCAAGACGTTAATTCGTTAAATTATATTTATACAATTATTTGTACGACTCTGATTATTACAATCGCTACGCTTTGTTTAAACTACAATAATTTATACTGAACAAATTCCAATAAATTAAAAACTGCTACTTCTTTCATGTACCATTTCCATAAATTTTAAACAAGATAAAACCATGTAATAATTCTTGTTAGTATGTTATATTGCACAGCTTTTTCAACTATTTTTACGCTACGTCAATCGTGTCGAAAATATTTTTAACGAATACGTTTGGTAAAGATTTTATTTCCCGCGACTAGAAATTGAGATCTTCTTTTTGCCGTAAACGTCCGCAGTCTAGCCCCGCAGACTTTCCCGCATATGTAACCAAAGATAACAGTTTCGTAGGTTTAAAAGGGTCGACGGGAATTATTGTAAAGTAGACGATCGTTCTACGAGAACGTTGGATCCGTGACAAATATCAAGAGAGTAGACTGCGTCGACGAACTCGAGCGAAAAGTACGTCGTAACCGCTGCACGGTCGTTTGCCCGACTTTATGGATGCGTTCTGTAAAATTCTAAAAAGTGATCTTTTTCCCAGTTGAACATGGACACGGTTCTTCGATATGTAGGAAGCTGGTGGAACGACCCCGTTGCCGCAACCGAAGAGGACGCGCGATTTGCTCGCTATCTCCAGCCAATAAATTTTACAAATTTTCGCGATAACTGTACCTTCTTTTCTAGATTTTGCCTGCATATTCGCAAGTTGTTCGCTTCGCGGATTATACTCTTTTACACGTACAATTGATGAATTTCTTACCTGGACTAGGGTTTGAGAACGAACTCTTCGACTGAGAGAATCCTGAAACAGAAAATGCGTTTGTTTATTGGAGAATCCTTTGGAAGTTGATAATGGAGCACTCTGCACGTAAGGTGCCCCGCATTTATTAGTTACTTCCTCAATTTATGGAAACAATCAATGTAATTGCTGGGGTATACAATTATATCCTTTTTTTATTATATTATATACCAGGTCTGTAAAGATGACACCGGAATTTTCCCATATATGGCGTTAGCTGTCAATGTAGTTACCGTAAAACCGTGTCATTGGCGTAATTTTCTAGTTTTAATATGTGACAAAGATTCTCAACTCTCAACCATACAAGTTTCTTACAAAAGCATAGTTTTTAACACATTGCGTACGGCGTTCTGCGCATTCAACGCGCTCCCAGGACCCGCACATTTTCGAACGCTGCGGAAGAATGCTTGGCAAGCAATACGATGTACAGTGGCGCACGAAAATATTCGGACACTCTTCAAACCTAAATAACTTTTTCAAAATTGAACCAAACGACTTGACTTTTCTGGAGCAACTAGCAGCATTGATTTACTAAATGATATGCAAAAATAATTTTGAAATAATTCTAATTGGTAGAAATTACGTGGGAAAGTAGAAAAGACATTTTTTAAAACATTTTTATTTCAATTCGTAATGAAAATTTCAAATATGCGTTTTCCAGAACTGTGTTAGTTATACACATGCTGAAAATCTCACCGAAATCGATTGACGCGGGAAAAAATGGCAAGCGTAGAAAGATGTAAGAATTTCTGTAGTTTAAGCAGAAACTGATCAAGAACCGTGAAAAATTCCGATTTTCACCATTTTCGATGGCACGTAGCTCGTGTGTACGTCGATCGATTTTAATGAATTTTAATGAATATTTAAAAAGTTCTTTTTTTATTAGTCATGTAATTCACATCAGTTCCAATATTTACAAAATTTATTTTGTATATCATTTATTAAATCAATGCAACTAATTGCTCAAAAAAAGTCAAGACGTTTGGTCCAATCTTAAAAAAGTTATTTAGGTTTGAAGAGTGTACGAATACTTTTGTCCCCCACTGTATATATGCACATTTTTAATTTGCATTTGGTATTACATTCACATAAAGTATTCTTAAATATTACTATATATTTTATACATCTATTTACTATAAAAGACTTTTTACATTTTAACAATTATTTATTTTACAAACATGAATAATGCTTTAGAGTGTGATATCTGGTAAAAAAAATTATCAGTATCAGATTGAAAATGTAAATGATTTTTAAAAAGTTGTTTCCTTACAAATTAAAACACAAACTATAAAATAACAAAATGTACAACAATAAAACATTTTATATGGTACGGTAGACGATTGGCACAGATCTACCGATACACTGGCTGTACTGACTGATTGTTTTTACATGCTTGGAATGTCAACATTCGGTTATTTTGTTCATCATTTGTCACAAGAATGCGCAAGGCTTCACTACCCTGGTAACGTAACAAACACATTTTGACTCTAGTTTCTTAAGTCATCGATTCAGTCGAAGAGACATGAACACGAGATATCTCGTGACCCGTATGCAATGCGTTAATAGCGTTGAACATGTCGATTTTTGTGCCGGGAACCTGCTTTGCGGACAACATTGATTTTGTTACCATTTGAAGAAAACTGCTTGTCTTTGCTTAAGAAAATAAGACTCGGAAATAGAAACTTTATAAAGCTTCGTTAAGATTTGAATTTTACTGCATTCCGGAGAGTGTTAATTAGCCGAAATAGGACCAGGTTCGTTAAGTATCAATTAGATCCCCGACATTCGTTTCACTGGGTTTGTTTAACCGATTAAAAACCAATGTTGCGTCGATGCAATATTTTACTCGTCGTTTCTTTTCTACCGTTCGGTTAATTTGATTTAATTTAGTTCTTTGACATTGTGGTTGCTCAGTAGAATTCCAGGTATTCGATTAATACGTTAACTTCCGAAATGGCTGCCGGGAAAATTCTGTGGAAACGAAGCAGCGGTTGAAATCGGAATTTAACGCCATTTTCTAGTTTTAATATCTGACAAAGATTCTCAACTCACAACCATACAAGGTTCATGCAACGGCATAATTTTTAATAGCATCGAACATGTCTACGTATTGACATACTTATTAAAGACTAAGTATTGTAACAACTTTTTAATGCGTTGTCTACAATCAAACCGATCCCCACGCAAAATGAGCGCAATTTCTCAATTGCCAATGATTTTGTTACAAACTGTAATTGTTGTTCAACACACCATAATCTGTCTTTCGCTAATAAAACCCGTCAAATTGTGTCTTTTGCTATAAAAAAAAAAGCCAAGTATGACGGAACGCAACGGTGGATACTTTATTGAAGTTTATTTCTATTGCTTCACTTCCACATCTAATTGCCGGTCAACAATATATTAAAATGTCTGTAAATATAAAACCGGGATTTGCCCATATGTGGCGTTAGCTGTCAGTGTAGTTATCGTGAAATCGCGTCATTAACGCCATTTTCTTGTTTTGACATCTCATAGCGATTTACAACTCACAACTACGCAAGTTTCACACAACAGCATAGTTTTTAACCAGTTAAGTGTGTTTGACGACTATATCCGTCATAGAGATGTGGCAGAAATTTGTGTCATGACGATTATATCCGTCATGCGTAAAATTTTGTTACAATTTGATACTTAAATTGTAATTCTGGCGAAAACTAAATTATATTCATAAATTTTAATATGTTTAAAATGTTTAGAGGTCAAGACGAAATGAAACAAACAAATGAAAATTATAAATAATTTGACATGGATTCATGCATCTGTGTACGTTCTGGCTACAACTCTTGATTTTCGCGACACACATAGCTGCGCGCTTTGAAAAGAGATCGCCACAGTTAACTGGTTAATAGCATCGAACATGTCGAATTTTGTGCCCGGAAATTACGATTTGCGGACATCAATAATTTTTTGTTATCATTTGAAGAAAACTGCTGCAGAATTGCATCGGATGTTTGTCGAAGCTTACGGTGAGCATGCTCTTGGTAAATCACAGTGCTTTGAGTGATTTAACAAATTCAAAAGCGGCGATTTTGACTTGTCAAACGGAGAATGTGGAAGACCGCCGAAAACGTTTGAAGACAGCGAATTGCAAGCATCGTTGGATGAGGATGACGCTCGAATGCCACAACTCGCGGATGAATTAAATGTGACACGAGATGGGAAAGATCCAGAAGACGAGCGGAATGTCAAAAAAGGCAACACAAAGTGATTTCGCTTCGTGATAATGCACCATCACACAGCAAAACCGGTCAAGGAAACGATTGAGGCGTTTAGTTGGCAAATACTTTCGCATGCGACTTATTCACTAGATTTAACTCCATCCGATTATTACTTATTTGCATCGACGAGACATGCACTTGAGCAGCGCTTCTCATCTTACTAAAATGTACAAAAATGGTTCAATGACTAGTTTGCCTCAAGAGAAAAACAGTTTTTCTGGCGTGGCATTCACAAATTGTTGGGGAGATGGGGAAAATATATATAGCTACCGATGGGCAATACCTTGAACAAAATATTTTGTATCATTTTAATACAATAAACGTGTATTTTCAATACAAAAATTCCAGTTTCATATTTACATACCTGGTATTAGTTACTTCCTAAATTGAAAACAATTAATGTACTTGCTAAGGTATACATTTATTTACGTTTTTCATTATATTATATAGAGTTCCTTATTATAGTGTCTTTTTCTCAGAGTATGATTTGCCCAGGGCCACGCAATGTCTAGGAGCGACTGTGCCCCTATTAGTAAGTGAAATCAATATCTATTGCTAAAATTATGATGAAATTAATACTTTATAAATAATAAATTAGTTATGAGTTAGTAACTCTGTGTTACAATTACGTATTTAGTTATTACTCTATAAAGATATATTTTATAATAAGTTTGTGACTAAAGTATATATTTCCATCGAAACAATGAGACATTATAAAAAATGCAATATAAAACATAGCAAATAAGTTTGTAACAATATATCAATCTTTAGTCACGCATAAAATGGCCTGAAAGAAAAGTCGAGCAGAAACAGTTTGGCACGAAACGTGTTAATGAAATATTTAATGAAATATTAATCTTTGTGGTCAGTGTGTTCTATCACGATCGGTAAACGTAATTTTATAATGTGTTATACGAAGATTATGGAAAAAGAAATTCATGTTATGTAGGTGGATGGTGATTTAATGGACAATGTACGATTTTGTATTGTAACAATAATAGAAACTTTTAGTGGCATTTGACAGTTGTTGATGACTTTAAAAGTTGTGTGCACTCCATCTTTGTGGTCAGTGTGTTCTACCACGATTGGTAAACGTAGTATCACAAATGTGCTTTATTAAGGTGATGAAAAAAGAAATTCATGTTGTGTAGGCCGATTTAATAAACAATGTACGATTTTGTATTGTAACAATAGTAGGAACTTTTAGTGACATTTGACAGTGGTTCATGACTTTAAAAGTTGTATGCACTCCATCTTTGTGGTCAGTGTGTTCTACCACGATCAGTAAACGCAGTGTCACAAAATGTGCTATACTAAGATGATGAAAAAAGAAATTCACGTTACGTGGTTCGATTAAATTTCAACTATGGTGGGCAAGAACAACGCGTGCCTTTTTAGTGTAGTAATAGCGGGAACTTGTAGTGGTACATTGTATTAATTCAAGTCGTTAGAAAATTGCGTATTACGATTATTATAGAAACTTCATTAAGGTCTGTAAAAACAGGGACATTGACGACGGAGCCCTCAAAGACAAAATGCCACGAAAAGCTTTAAACGAGCGATTCGGACAATGAAAACTATTTCCAGTGCTACACAAATGATCATATGAAGCCAGAGGGATATTTCTGTCATTTTCGAGTAAGGTGGAGCTGCTTAAAAAATTTTTAATTGACCACGAAAACAGTAACGCGCAATGCCCCGTTACCAGCTCCCGGCTCAAATTACAGTTGCAAATATTCATCGCAATAATTATCCGTCGTTATAACGAATGCAAGCGCCGAAACAAATTGCATGGGGAGCAAAAAAAGAAGGAAAAATGTATATTGCGAAATGAAATTTCATCTAAAAATTAACTAGAATTCAGGGAAACGCGCTTCGAAGGGGGTGGCACGCTGCCTCGACGCTCGACCCTGATTAACGCCTCCACGAAATTAACTCGACAATTATTTCATTAGCGCCTAGTAAGACATTTTTCATCCAGTCTCAATGGGCTTTCGGATCCGGTGAGAGAGAAAGAAAGCAAGAGAGACAGACAGAGTGAGTGAGAGAGAGAGAGAGAGAGAGAGAGAGAGAGAGAGAGAGAGAGACACGTGTTCTCGCTCGCTATAGCTTGCGCCGAATGCACTACCCTTAATGACTCGACGAGAATTAACTGTAATTTAATTAATTAAAATCTCGCGTAAAAAAAGCGCCAGGGCTTGTGTCGCTCGCGGGGCTAGACGTGACCCAGGTCACCTCGTTAGAATGATTATCAGGAGAACTCGAAACTATTTTTTACACTCGTGAGTTAATTTCGAATCGATCTTTCGTGTTCCACTGTGCGATAATGAACATTTTAAGCAACGTCCATTCGAAATATCTGCGAGACATTCACCTCTCTTTGTATAGTAAAATTATTTACGTTAATAATCGCAGTTATAAGCTCTTGATTGTCAAGTGTACCGACAGAAGTAGATAGAGTTGACGCACGTCAAAGCAAAACAGAATTGAATCCATTTAGTTGGGTATTTATTTTTTAAGATGCATCGATTCTACCTACTGCTGTCAGTATGTTTAATACTCAAAGTAAAATACAATTGAATCTATTCAGTTGTGTATTTATTTTCGAAAATGCATCAATTCTATCTGTTTCCGCCAGTATTCTGTCAGTATGCTTAACGATCAAATTGAAATAGAATTGAATCCATTGAGTTGTGTATTTATTTTTCAAGATGCATCAATTCTATCTATTTCAGCCAGTATTCTAGTAGTATGATCAACGCTCAAAGTAAAATGGAATCGAATCCATAGAGTTGAATATTTATCCTTCAAGCATTGAAATGTGCCACAACAGAAGCATTGGATGATTTTGGTATATTTTTAACATTTTGTCACATTAAATCTGTATTAAAGGAACTACATTTTCGTTTGATTTATTTAACGCTTTATCTACCTACGATTGTTTCAGAAGTTTCGAAAATGTATGAAAAATGGCTACGAGATTCTTCAAAAGTAACAGGAATTCTATCCGGAAACCAATAACTTACTTTCAGCAATGTAAACTAATGATTTCGTTTGAAATTATTATATAAAAGACAATTTATAATTATCCTTTTGATACAGTTAATTATTAAAAATCATATTAACACTGTATCTACTACCATTGGTCAAATAACAATTTTCAGATTGTTCGTTTTACATTAATTGAAACCATAAAGATGTTTCCAAATAAAATAATTGAATCAATGTCTTTAGTGCAGCACATGTTGCAATAAGGACAACATAAATTTTAAATTCATTAATTTTTGTCATTTTTAGATGGCAACACGTAGCAGTTGCTTTTATGACTCGGTAGGTTCACTGTTGACCCTTTGCACTCGAATCAATTCTATTCCAAAATCGAAACAATATATATTATAATAGCTCCATTGCACATAGTTTATTTCATTTCGTACATACGAAATTAATTACTATTACTCGTACTTAGAACACGAAAATTCGTATCGATTTCTTAACTGCAAATCTAGCTATGTAAAAGTTGTTGAAATAACAATATGGCAATTTTTAGTGTCGCCCTAGACGCGCCATTCGAGTACTAAGGGATAACAGCCTATAGGTTTCCTAATCTCTGACCATTTATGGAAATTCATTTTCATTTAAAGATTAAAAGTATGGATTTTATTAAATTATAACCGAAATTATATTAAAATAAGAGATTAATAGATTATACCGAATTATAGAATCGATACAAATCAGAACCGATATACTTTACAAAAGTTGCAAAACTTTTTCGGTTCTCCGATAAATGAAGCAGTTATTTTCGGAACCATTTAAATTTCTGATTAGAATATCTTTATAGTTCTTCATTTCGTAGAAGAAAACGAAAATATGTATCCATTGTACATGCTACATTGTACATTCTACATTCTTTCCACAGTTGTAGAGGACCAATAACGAAAATAGAATTTAATTTTGGTTTCAAAGAAGTTAATAAGATACATATTTACCAAGGACAATGTTCAGAATGTTCATCATGAGTCTGACTTTATCTATTGTATACCTGCATTTTGTCCAATAATTTTGCAGCACCAGTAACAACAAAATACAATTTTATTCCGGTTTCAAAAAAATTAATAACATACATATTTATCAAGACAATGTTCAGAATTTTCATCACGAGTCTGACTTTATCCATTGTAAGTATATCTACACGCTCTCAAACATTTATACAACACCAACAACAAAAGACAAATTTATTTCGATTTGAAGTTAATAACATACATATTTACCAGACAATATTTTTTAAAATGTTTATCACGATTCTGACTCTATCTATTGTATACCTGTATGTTCTCCAACAATTTCACAGCACCAATAATAAAATACAATTTT
Source organism: Agapostemon virescens (assembly GCA_028453745.1). Classification (NCBI taxonomy): domain Eukaryota; kingdom Metazoa; phylum Arthropoda; class Insecta; order Hymenoptera; family Halictidae; genus Agapostemon; species Agapostemon virescens. The sequence continues at coordinate 1,334,242 of CM052097.1, read as the reverse complement.
ATTCCGGTCTGAAAGAAGGTAATAACATACGTATTTATCAGACAATGTTCTTCAGAATTTTCATTACGAGTCTGACTCTATCTATTGTATACGTGCATGTTCTCCAACAATTAAATGCCCAATTTGATGTTACAGTGCAACGGGTTAAATCGCTATGATTATTTCAGAGTTTCCGGGGTTGGTATTCTGCAGTCGACGGATGAATTTGTTTCCGTTCAAGGAAACCGGTGGATTAGCGTGAAAGTCCTCGACCAAGATCGGTAATTAACTTGTCGTAGAGTTCGTCGACGGTGGTTACATCGATACCGTGACACCGATAAATTCACCGAATAATAGGGAGACTAACAAAAAGCGAGGTAAACGTCGCCGGTGCCCCGCGATCATTACGTACCCATAATTTCCGCGCAACGGGTGACAAGCCCGCGAGGCATTCATCGCGGTAACAACAGCGATATTCGTAATTAGAGGCAATTTTGAAAACCTGCTGGGATCTTTGGTGGGCGCAGACGTTCGTTCGGTCTCACTCGTTAGCTCTGCCGCGGATTTAATTGCCCAGCGCGAGCGCGACGCAACAAATCCGCCCGTTAATCGCGCGACCGGATTCTGAATCCACTTTGTGGACGTGGTTCCCCGGTTAACTGGCGTGTCTGTACACACGTGTATAATCTTCTCGGTACGTATATATACATACATACGAATACACGCGTTCACACACGTATAAATATGTTTCTTCGTTCGTTTCCGTGAATAAAGTCGCACGACAGCCGTGTCAGACAGCCGGATCCTTTCATGGAGCATAGGCAGAGCACCACGGGATCGCGTCTATTAAGACGTTCCGCCGAAGAGCCGTCTTCTAATAAACTCGTCCGACTTCGCCAGGGGGTTGAAAAACAGGGGTTGAAAAAGATTCCCGCATTTCGAAGAAGGTTAGGGTCTCGTTCCCGGTCGACGAAGCGATAAAGAGCGAACGGACCGGCTTGGTGGGGGCGCAAAGTTCGCGTTTTCCGGAACGTACCCGGACCCGGGTGTAGTTGAAGTTGAAGTTGTAGTTGTAGTTGCCGTGGCTGGCGGCGGGTCTCCACCCTCAAACGACCTTAACGAGCCGGCGCGCCGTCTTAAAATGGGGATGCCGAGCTTGTGCCGAGTTTGCGCGTTTGTTTGATAAATTAACCCAGAAAAGTACGCTCCAACGTCGGAACACTTAACAAGCCTTAGAACCGCGCCGCGGGAAATATGGAGCACCGTTTTGGCGATACCTACGTCAGACAGGATTTCGCGAAACGTTTCGCTTCCGAGGAATCGTTCCTTAACCCATTCATTAGCACCATTTGTTCCGAAAGCTTACTTTCGCTGTTCAAATGTTTTATTAGGCGCACGGTAGGGCCTCGGTAATTGCATGGAACAGTACCGAAGAAGCTTGCGAGCGTCGAAGTTCCTGCAACTGTCGAGGTCATCGATCAACTGTACGAAACCTGTTCTATTGGGGATTATGGAGTCTAAATACGAATAACTGCACTACTTTATTTCTAATGATTTATTTTAAACTGGATGAAGAAAACACAGAAAACAAACGCTGACGAGCTGTTGACCAAATATCGGTGAACCAGCTGCAACATAGTAATTGAGACTGCCTTCGAATTTTTAAGAACGTTTCATCGATTCTTCGCAGATTCGTACTGCGTTGATTCAATCTTGCAAGGAGGAAATGTATAAAATATCTAATACCTTCTATTTCTGTTATGTTGCTGCTAGCGTTACTTGAACAATTTTTCAGAGTAGCTGAATATTTAAATTTTGTAGTTCTTGTTATTGTTGTTTCTCGTGGATACAAAAAGAGCGTGCTCCACATGGCAGAAGTTAGGGTGCCGTCCTGTAGCGCATCTTTGTTTTCACGATTGACGGTGAAATTGATGAGATGAAGCTCGCCGTATCTCCCAAGCTGTACTTTATTGTCATTCAATGGACATTATTAACACGTTCCGTGCCAAGCCGTTTTTGCCCGATCTGTCGCTCAGAGCCATTTAATGTTTTGACTAATTATATCATTGCTTATTACATCATCAATTCATAAATAATTAGCTTGTGTGCTGCATTTTTTACAGAATTAAATGTATCATAAGATATATGTTTTCAGCGCATGTACCATTTATGGTACACGTGGCCTGAAGCTCTAGATTAACATGTAACATAAATGGTACACGTGGCATGGAACTTGTTAATATATTTAATATATTTAAAAGAACTGGTACGAAGACTACGTTTTGTAACAAATTTTTAATGCGATCTCCAAACAAAATGAGCGCAATTTCTCAATTGTCAATGATTTTGTTACAAATTGTAATTGTGTTCAGCACACCACAATATGTCTTTCGCTAATAAAACCAGTCGAATTGTGCCATTTGCTATTAAAAAATGACAAACATTGACAGAATACAACGATGAATACTTTATTGAAATTTATTTATATTGTTTCACTTCTACATCTAATTGCCGGTCAACAATGTGTTAAAATATCAGGTCTGTAAATATGAAACCGGGATTTACCCATACGCGGCACTAGCTGTCAATGTAGTTATCGTCAAACCGTTATCGTCATTTTCTTGTTTTGACATCTCATGAAGATTTGCAACTCACAACCATGCAAGTTTCACACAACGGCATAGTTTTTAATGGCATTGAACATGTCGAATTTTATGCCTGGAAACTACAATTTGAGGACAGCATCGGTTTTCTGTTAGCATTTGAATAAAACTGTTGCGGAATCGCATCGAATGCTTGTCGAAAGCTTACGGCAAGCATGATGTTGGTAAATTGAAGTGCTTCGAGTGGTTTAAAAAATTCAAAAGTGGCGATTTTGACGTGAGAAATGAAGAACGTGAAAGACCACCAAAAAAGTTTGCAAACAGCGAATTGCAAGCATTGTAGGATGAGGATGACGCTCAAACGCGACAACAACTTGCGGATCGATTAAATGTGGCACGAAAAGCCGTCTCCATACGTTTGAAAACCACGGGAACAGGTCAGAAGATAGGAAACTGGGATCAAAAGGCAATGCAAAGTGATTTTGCTTCATGATAATGCACCATCACACAGCAAAACCGATCAAGGAAACGATTTAGGCGTTTAGTTGGAAAATATTGAGTTGTCTGGAAAGTTCGTGCCGATTTTGACGGAAGACTGAAACGCAACGCATGTAAGTTTTGGTATCTCCCAAAATTTTGTCCACATATGTACCTAAAGTACTGTCCGTTAGAATATGTACGCATATCATTTGTTTCAGTCAGTACAGTCATTCAGCATGTCAGTAATTCTAATATATTCAAACCTGTCTTTATACCACTTACCGAAAATCGCCGCGAACTTTCCGGACAACCCATACTTTCGCTTGCAGCTTACTCACTAATATTATTTATTACGATTATTATTTATTTAAATCAATGGGACATGCATTTGCTGAGCAGCGCTTCACATCTTACGAATATGTATGAAAATGGTGCGATGCATGGATTGCCTCAAAAGAAGAACAGATTTTTGGCGTGGCATCCACAAATTGTCAGAGGGATGGAAAAAGTGCATAGCTACCGATGGGCAATGCTTTGAACAAAATATTTTGTATCATTTTAATACAATAAACGTGTATTTTCTATGCAAAAATTCCAATTTCATATTTACATACCTGGTATTAGTTGATTCCGAAAATGGAAACAATTAATGTAACTGCTGAGGTATGCAATTATTTACGTTTTTCATTATATTATATAGACTTTATTATAGACTGCCTTTTTATCAGGGTTTGATTTGTCCAGGGCTCCGCAATCTTTAAGGGCGACTGTGCCCCTATTGGTGAGTGAGATCAATGTGTATTGCTAAAATTATGATGAAATTAATAATTTATGAATATTAAATTGGTTAGTAATTCCGTACCACGTGTACTGCCAGTGGTACACGATTATGTATTTAGTTAATGCACTATAAATATATATGTTATAATAAGTTTACGATTAAAGAATATATTGGATTGTCAGAAAAGTATGAAGAAATGATTGTCACTAGATGTTATTTAGTGTCATATATAGGGCAACACATCAGACTGCGTTATAGTGACGCGTATTTGAGAGGTAACACTTCAGTCTACAATTTTCATGCAGACAGTTAAGTATTTCGTTGATCGTGTCAAAAGTAATATTAGTGCGAAGACAAGTGAAATTTCTGAAAAAATTCGCTATAGTTTGCAATTTTACTATGAAAAATGCAAAAACGCAGCACAAGCCTGGGATAAAAGTGGTGTTTACGGTGAAGATGGTTTGCTCGCTTCCGTTTTGGAAATTTCGATATTAAAGATGCAGCTCGCTGTAGTAAACCAATCACTGAAAAAGTCGATGAAATAATACAAATAGTTGAGCAAGATCGGCATATAAGCAGTCATGAGATTGCTAGGGAACTAAATATTCACCATTTAACCGTTTTGGATCATTTGCAGAAGGCTGCCTACAAAAAGAAGTTCGATGTTTGGGTGTTTCATGATTTAACCGAGAAAAATTTAATGGATCGAGTTTCTATGTGCGAATCATTGCTCAAGCGTAAAATTGAGAGAACTTGGCTGGGAAGTTTTAATGCATTCATGGTAAAAAGTTGATTCAACTTTGATTCAAAAAAGGACTGTGAAAATCACTTTGTCAAGTTTTTAACCGATAAACCATTGAAGCTCTATTCCGATGGGATTATGGCTCTACCCCAAAAATGGCAAAAGGTTATAGATAATAATGGCCAATACATACTTGAATAAAATTCATTTTGAATAAAAGAAACATTTAATCAAGAAATGACAAAAATCTCTCAATACTATTCCGACTACCCAATATTTCCATTGAAGCAATGAGACATTATAAAAAATGCAATATAAAACATAGCAAATAAGTTTAAAATTTTTTTTTAAATTCCAGTCTCACGTTTACATATCTAGTATAGATACCCAGACCAGTGATTAATCGCGAACATCGTTAATTATAAATTAGTAAAAACGGTTCGTCATCGGGGACTTAATAAAAGCTACAGTAAATTGTTGAAAGTTTGTATCGTCCCCAAGTAACGCACAGTTGAAATCCATCCTCGGGGCTGTTCACTTGAAGGTAGGCAACCGGAACGCGTGTCACGGGGCATTATGATCCCCATCGGTGTTCCGTTTTTCCCCGGTGTTCCTGCGTTCCCGGGAACGTGAAACTTAAACCCCAATCCGCGTCCACTGGTGAAAAGGTTTCAGATTTTTTGAAAACCCGACAATACCGACCACGGGTCGCGCCACGCTGGTGACAAGACATGGGCCTTCCATTGAGAAAAATCCACTTCCTAGGTCTCGTGTTACCCGGCGTATTTTGACAAGATCTTATTGTCGTCGCACGGCTAAGCCCTATTGACTCTATTATGGGCCTATTAGTATTATAGTAGGATTTGTGGTTACTCCTTGAAAGACGTCCTTGCCCGGTTGCCCTCCTACACGGGCCTCTTTCTTGCCCCCCGAAACCGAACGAGCCCATTCACCGTACCACGGACAGATCCCTGTGATCCGTTCAAACGTGTGCAATTTCCCTCGACACGGAGTCGAGTCAGTTCGAGCCTCGATTACACGCTCATTTCCGCCATTTGTCACCTGAATTTTACCACCGGACGAACGGTGATGCGATTCTTCCTCCGCGAACTCCTCCCATCGCCCGTGCAAACTGCGAATGTTTGTTGTTGCTGTTTTCACTCTAGATTCTCAGATTTAATGCTCACACGGGAACATATAGTTACATTATAATATTATTATTATAATTATAGTTCTTTGAAAAATATTTGACACGTGTTATTTTATCGGCAACTATCCACTTCGAAGGGGTGAAAACAGTCCTCAAAGTTGGGATATTTTTGAGATATCTCGGAAATCAGAATTTTTTTAAATTGTGTGTTTTTCAATGGGAAATGTAGTTGCGCAAGAAAACTTTAACAAAAGTTTTTTGTTTAAACAATAAAGCTATAAGCTTCATCAAAATCGGATTTTTGCATCTGAATATGTTCCCTTGTCAGTTAAATTAACCCCTTGGCATACAATGACGTCTGTTACACATCATCCATTTCCATTGTAGACTTTGACGTCTCTGAGACGTCAAGAGTTGTCTCTGGTGGGCGCCGGAAATCGTGCATCGATTTC
>CM052097.1:1270384-1327655 GCA_028453745.1 Agapostemon virescens | reverse complement strand
AGTTTCATCAAAATCGGATTTTCGCATCTGAATACATTTCCTTATCAGTTCAGTTGAGCCAGTTAAGTAGCATTCTTCGAACGCATCAAATTTCATTTTATTTGTATGTTAAGGTGTTAATAATCCTTTGCACTCCAAGCAATTTTAGTTATACGATCATGGCGTTTTTTTGGCCTAAATTATTTTCATTCCACATTGTCCTTTTTAGATTATGCTCGTGAAATTGAATTTGCTTTTTTCATATAACTACAAGAAAGACATGAAATTTATATTTATTAGACTTTATTAAAAATCTTCATCACGAATCTGCCTCGTTGTAATATGATCCTCACCCTCACCCCTCGTTTAACGTGCAAATTTATTTTTAAACATGGGCAAATAATTCTGTCATCCATTCGACAGCAAAAGGTTAATTCAATGATATTCATACCGAATCCTTTGAAGCACGAAATTTTAGAAGATAAAATTCCACGTAGAATTGCAAAATTTCGAGGTGGGTTAAAAAATATCCCACCGTGCATATTCACATATTAAAAAGGTGAGACACTTTTACTACCACCGTATCTCAATGAATTAACACTAGAACTATCAAATCAGTAATTTTGACTGGTTCCTAGTTTTTTGTTTCGCAATTATTGAAGTTATAAAAATGTTTTCATCGGAAATTGTCGGATGTACTTGTTTAATGACGTACACGTTACAATAAGAATTGTATGAAGTCTTAATAGATGCAGTCTCGTTATTATTACAAAGCAATGTATATCGTTGGATTTATTGTTCGGTAGTTCTAGTGTTAAACAATGCAATGGTGTCGGTCATCGGTGATCACCATGGCATTCGCGTTAACCGTTCGCCATTTAACGTCGAGTCAGCCTCGAATTCTTCACCCTAAATAAAATTCTGTTTTTCTGTCATCGATATTTGGCCATTAAGGAATATAAACGCACAGTACACATCGATTTTCTTTTGTTTACAACAAATAACGAGCGGCAAAGAAGCTGTTATCATTGTTATCATAAAATAAATCACGACTTAAGTGGTTAATACTAGAACTACCGAATAATAAACGCGACTGATGTAACAGAATATACAAGATTATACTAGAATACACCAGGATATACAATAATATTCTAAAATGCACCAGGATATACAAGAATTGACTCGGATGTTCAAGAATGCACCATATTATCCCAGAGTACACAAAAATATGCTAGAATACACTGGAATAAAGGATAATATACCAACATGTGACATAAGATACCAGAATACACAACAATATTTTAGAATCTACCAGGAAATACAATAATATATTAAATGCACCAGGATATACAAGAATTGACTAATACGTACTAAAATGCATCATAATATTCAGGAGTATACAAAAATATACAGGAATATCCCTGATTACACTGGAATAAAGCAGGATATACCAACATATGACATAACATAACAGAATATAGAAAATTATACTGGAATGAACCAGGATATACAAGAATATTCTAAAATGCACCAGGATATACAAGAATTGACTCGGATGTTCAAGAATGCACCATATTATCCCAGAGTATACAAAAATATGCTAGAATATCTCTGAATACAGTGGAATAAAGCATAGCTTTAATCCAAGCTTTTCAATGAAGATACTTTTATAATTTCTCAAATTGTGAAAGAAAAAATTACGAACCAGTCATTTTGACTAACAGTACGAATAACAGTAATAAATTTGATATGCAAGAAAGGAAATGAACCATGTACAACGTAACTATTCCAGGTAAAAGAAATATCTCGATTTTGGAATTAAAATTACTCGGAGTGCAAAGGGTTAACTTGTTGAAGGGCAGTGTTTCTTTCGGCGACGTGGTCACTGGTCCCTACAATCTTCGTAGGGGTGGAAGATGGCCGAACAGTCGATCCAAAGCGGTTAAAAAATTGTAAGCAGATGGTTCAAGATATCTTCATTTGTTAATAAAGATACAATTGTTGATACAGATAAAAAGGTCAGGTATATTTCGAATATTGTGCTGTATACCGAATGCTATGATCTTGAAGTGCGTATAGCGATGCCACTATGTGTCATGCAGGAGTTCACTTTTAACACTAGAACTACTTTTCGAGATTCTCCGCCGTACAATGACTGTTTCTGATTGATTCACGTGCATAGCACAAAAAGCGCCCTTTTCGTTGTATAAGAGTACACAAGCTGCTCGGTACTTCTAGCATTAAAGTGTACTCTGTTCACCTTCCGGCTGAACGATCACCCACCACAGATTTTAATTAACCAACCGAACAGTTAACAAATTATTGTGACTCGTCAGCGTCGGGTCCTACAGCCACTTGTTGGAGCACCAAGAGCTACACTCGCGGAGAATGTTGACGAAAAAGTGATTAGTCAGATGAATTGCATCACTGCCTTTCAATTGGTGCATCTGGTTATGGTATTCAACCGTTTGCTTTGTTCTTTTCGTAATTTTCAGCCTGGATTCTTTGCACGACGACACCCACTACGCTAAACGAAACTGTTCCAGGGATCCGACAGGAGAAGTAGACTGTTTCAAGTGGGATATAACGAAATGTTAGTGGTTCGTATAAACAGACTGATAAGTTATCTTTCTTTCTACAATAGCACTCTCATCTTTACCTGGGCATTTTCTCATTCTCGATTCTCACTTCGTCATGATCTAACGTATCTCTTAACCCTTCGTTCGCTTTCTCATCAACCATATTGCACTCAATACCACACTACATTCGATACACGCATACTCGTTTCCATAAATTATTTCGGCTTAAAGTCACTCACGCAATCATCCCTTGCATACTTGCCACACTTATTCTTCTAAACAAACATTACACAGTTTCGCAGCATACCTTGTTACAGTATATGGTAACTAGTACCACACGAAATGGCGTCAGGAGTATAATAAATGGGTTCTTTTAATCTTCCGACTATAGCGCCGAAATCTATTTTAAGTTTCAACGTTGCTTTTGTTAGTGGAGTCTGTTCAGTAATTTATCAAATACAAATTTAATGAAGTAACGCGTTACTGGATCGCATAAACACTATGATCATTTCAATTTAATAAATTTAATAAAATTAGAATCGTTTTGAATAATTGTATGGCAACCTTTTCTGGTGCTTCAGAGTCACCATTCGATTGTGAAGGATTAAACGACGCAATTGTTCGTATATTTTAATCTCGTTAACTAGCAATGTCATAAGTTACAGTTTTCAGTGTGATTTTGTTGAGTTCGTTCATGAGTTGCATGATATTTGTTAGGCTATCTTTTATGTAGATTATGTAAATTGTTTACGTTATTCGACAGTTATGTTAGCCTCTTTTTGTAGTTTTTGCTCTTGAGTAGATGTTCAAAGGTTGTTGTAAATCTCATTGTAATAAATGACGAATTATCAATTTATTTATACATTATGAATTTAATTATCATCGTCACGCACGTATGACGTTCACTATTTTAGTTTCGCACGAGGAAAGTCAGCTTCGTTTTATTTGTGAAATTGTTTGAGTTATTTTCACAGTTTTCATAATATGAGATAAAACCTCGCACGTTTCGGTTTCATTTAATCGTAGACTGAAGCAATGATCGAAATAAGCATGAATGTTGGACAATGGAAATACATAGCATTTGGGATAGAATCAGATAAAATATTCCGGAAAAAATATACAGGGTATCTTACTTGATTTTGATATCCTGACTGTCTTGCTAATATTATTCGTAATGAAAATTGTTTCAGAAGAAGTTCGAATGGTATTGAATATAGCATGTTATGGTATTATTAGTTTCTATCACGAGAGGATGCGTAAAGGTCAACTTTCTTTTTCTTTTACAATAAAACGATGGCTTTTTCGTACATTAATGGATGTTGCTCGACATTAGTTATAAAGAAAAATATTAATGTAACGTTCGCGTCCTGTTTTCTGTTCTTTCTCACATTTTCGGATCAATTAGAGTATATTGGTTTATAAAAGTGACAAGAGTGGATCAGCAGAAAGACTGACGCGTTTACAGGAAGTGAAAGTATATTTAAACCGCTAAAAATATATTTAAACCACTAAAAATATATTTAAACGAATTGATGAATAAAGCAATGAATAAATAGAAATGAATGAACAGTCGTAAACATCATTAAATTTTCATACGAGGTTTAATTACGGTTCTGAAAGAGCGTGACAAGGTTGAACTGTCAGGTCAGTGCTGCTGGAACTCTGGTAATCGTAGAGGATTAGGTGGTTAGACAGGTATACCCCGTATCCGACGATGATTCCACTCACAAATAAATCTCACCGTTCGTGTGGCTCGGGTTTAAGAATGTCGAGGAGTATAATCTGGACGAAAGAAATTCAATGGGCAATTCCTCAATTAGGAAACGTAGTTCGAATAAGCCGTGCAAGAGCCACTCTTGTCCTATTCTGTGACATTCAACCGAAGTACTTCAGTCTTCTAGGTGCAATGCGCAGTTTACGTCTAATTAGGAAGATGAAGTACGGAGCCATTTGTAACGACGAACTAGTTGGATAAATTCTATTGTCCACTTTGTAGCAGCTCTTTTGGCTACAATTAACTTTTCCAGTTGCGAAGAATGTTAGTACTCGGTGATACAGATAGACTTTTTGGATCATGTGACGAGATTTAGAGTACCTGGCGCAACTAGCAGACACATCCAATTAGGAAGATGAAGTCCATAATCATTTGCAACAATGAACTAGTTGAATAAATTGTATTGTCAACTTTTTAGCAGCTCTTTCAACTATGATCAATTCTGCTGGCTGCAAAGAATGTTAGTCTTCGTTGATATATACAAACTTTTTGAATCATGTGGCAGGATTTAGAGTACTTAACGCGAGTAGCAGACGCATCCACTTAGGAAGATGCAGTCCATAATCATTTGCAACAGTGAACTAGTTGAATAGATTGTATTGTCCACTTTATAGCAGCTCTTTCGGCTAAGATCAACTTTTCTAGTTGCAAAGAATGTTAGTCTTCGTTGATATAAACAGACTTTTCGAATCATGTGACAAGATTTAGAATACCTGGCACGACTAGCTAACACATATAATTAGGAAGATGAAGTCTGAACAATTCGTAATGAAGAACTAGTTGGATAAATTGTACTGGCAACTTTTAACAGCTTTTTCGACCATGACCAATTCTTTTATTCGCGAAGTATATTAACACTTTATCGACCGGAGATTATTTCAGAATTTTTGTAAGGCCCATGATCCATGACTGAAAACTTTTTAATGGGTCTATCAACGCTGACAGCAATTTTTATTACGGATCAACAATGCATCAACAATAATATTGTCTAATAATGTTGTTACAAATTAAAATGTAAAAATAGAATTTTAAGCTTCATTTTGATACAGCGCGAATATTGAAAAGCCTATTAATAGGCTTCCGGTCGATAAAGTGTTAAGTCCTCGTTGATACAGGCAGACCTTTTCTATCGCGTTATAAGTTTTAGAATACTTCACGCGATTAATTGACACATCCAATGGGGAAGATGTAGTCCTGAACAATTCGTACGGATGAACTGGTTGGATAAATTATATTGTCAATTTGTTAGAAGCTTTTCCGACTACGCGTTACTCTCTTGGTTATCAAGAATATTGGCCCTCGTTGATAGAAACAGTCTTTTGTATCAGATGGTGTATCTTCGAGTACGTAACACGAACAGCTTACATATCCACTTAGAAGAATGAAATCCAGAGTCATTTGTAACGACGAAAACTAGTTGGATAAATTATATCATCAACTTTTCAGTAGCCCTTTCGTCTACGCGTGACTCTCTTGGTTACCAAGAGCATCGACCTTCGCCGATAGAAACAGTCTTCTGGATTAGGTTGTAAATCGTAGAGTACCTAACACGATCAGCTTACATATCCACTCAGGAGGATGAAGTCCAGAGTCATTTGTGACAACGAACTAGTTGCATAAATTATATTGTCACCTTTTCAGCACCTTTTTGGACAGTCATACAAATCGTAGAGCACCTAATATACAATTAGCCTACGCATGCAATTAGAAACCTGAAGGATAAAACCATCTGCAAGCATAAACGACTAGAATCAATAACACCGCGGATGTTTCGCCAGCACCTCTATCTAGGATCGACTGTTTCAGAAAGCTCGCGCATTTCCTCGGTCGAACAGACCAAATACAAACTGTCGAACTTCGGCAGGGAGACAGGGCTCGTGAGAAACTTCAGCAACACTGTCACTTAGGCCCCACACCTTCGCGGCGCGTTTCCAAATTAGACGAAAGAACCATGAGACGAGTAATTAGCCCTCGCGAGAACGGCTGGCTGCGGTGCCCGTGTATTCTCGATGCCCGGGGGCCGGGTAACGAGCACTCGGTAATCGGCCCCGGTGACTCGACGACAAATAATTACCGGGCGTAAATAGCAAAAAGGAGGAGTTATCCGTGGCGGCTGATGAAAAGGGCGGGTCGACGACAGGATGAAAAAGAAAAAAGAAAAAGCAAAAAAACAAAAAATAAACTCCTATCTCGAGATCGGTGTCGCTCGACGACGGTGCACGCGCGTTCCCACATAGACGCGAGGACGCGTCGCGGTTGGCATACGCACGCACGCACTTGTGCTTTCGAAGAGCTCCGACCACGAAGAGAAGCTACTGCCGTCTCTCGTTTTCCAAGTCGCGAGAGCAAGCATCGCGGAATGAGCTGCTACTTAGAGAGAACGGGTGGAAACGCATTCACCGGTACGCAATCAAGTCTCCTCGTGGCTTGCCCGGTCTGTGCACGTATTTATACCCTTGCCCGTGTAGACGCGTGTTTCACGCGCGTCTGCGTGCGCGTATATACACGCGTGTGAACTCGCGCGTTCCCGGTGCCCATTCATACACAGCGCCGGGCAAGATTTACTTCGCGACACCTCTCCGGAGCGAGAAAGATCGGCGACCGGGGTGGAGCGAGCGAGACGGGAGCCGAGCAGAGAAAGATAGAAATAGAGAGAGAGGGAGTGACAGAGAAGGGTGAGAGAAAGAGGGAGGAAGAGAGAGAGAGAGTGAGAGAAGGGTGAGAGAAAGAAGAAGGAAGAGAGAGAGAGAGAGAGAGAGAGAGAGAGAGAGAGAGAGAGAGAAGGGTGAGAGAAAGAGGGAGGAAGAGAGGGAGAGAGAGAAAAGTAAGAGGACGAGTGAGGAAGAGACAGAGGGGGGAGAAGTAAGAGGACAAGAGAGGAAGAGAGAGAGAAAGAAGTAAGAGGACGAGAAAGGAAGAGAGAGAAAGAGAGAGAGGAGTAAGAGGAAGAAAGTGGAAGAGAGAGGAAGAGAAAGAGAAAAGTAAGCGTAGGAGAGAGAAAAGTAAGAGAAAGAGATAGGAAGAGAGAGAGAAATGTAACAGAGAGGAAGCTAAGAGAAAGAGAGAAGGAGGGAGAGAAGGGTAAGAGAAAGAGAGAGAGGTTAGAGAGAAAGGTAAGACGAAGCGAGAGAGAGAAAGGTAAGAGAAAGAGGGTGGAAGAGAGAGTGAGAGGGAGCGGGCTGACGACGCCGAGGGAAAGAAGAGCAAGAAGCCGGGGTGAGAAACGAGAAGAGAAGGAAAGAGAGAAGGAGCGAGAGGGACAGGGAAAACGGAGGACTACGCGACGCGTACCGTGTGTTTGAGGCGTGAATTCATGTATGCTCGCGAAGCACTCTTCACCGGGGACAATCGAGGTGTTGGACTGGAAATCCATACCAATTTGAGCGACTTACGGTCGTTCGCTTGAAAGCACGGTACACGACACCGACGGTACACACGCATCGCACCTATACAGACCTGGCAAGCCTGCACACACGCTTTTACAAGCGCATCGAGACAGGACCAAGCGAACGTGCACACCGGCGAACGGTTTCGGACGGTTTCGGACGTGTCCGCCCTGAAAAATGGGTCTTTGACGAGCGGTCGCTGTCGTTTTTATCTCACGCGGTCGGTGCAGCCTTTTGGCCTGGTTTGAATATTTATTTTTGTTAGCATGGATTCTGGTCGGACAGCAGTAGATTAGCGCAAATTTTGATTGGATGAGTTTTAGTTTGTTAACGTGGGTTAATTGTATTATCAACGTAGTTATAGTTCTTGGTGGGTGACTGTTTTGGTTATAAGAGATGTCACTCCTTGTTGCAGAGAGTCTATCAGACCTTCATACTCCAATGGCTCCTCCCAGGCGACGCATTTGCCATACTATTATTTTAAACAACTTTTACGTTGCTAGGTTTACAGTTAAGAAATCCGTTCAAACACCCTTTGCACTCCAAGGAATTTTAATTCCGATATTCAAACATTTTGGCCCCAGATAATAAGGCTCCAGTGACGCCTCTAAAGCGACATTAAAAATCGCCATACTATTATTCAAAACAATTCGTACATTACTATGTCTGCATTTCAAAAATTGGTGGGAAAAACTCATTGCACTCCAAGCAATTTTAATTCCAGTATCTAAATATTTTTTAACCTAAAATAGTAAGGCTCCAATGTCGTCTCTGAGGCGACAATAAAGTTTGCTATACCATTGTGTAAAATTGTTTTTACATCACTATGTTTGCATTTAAGAGGTTGGTAAAAATTGAAATGCTACACGTACGAATGATAGCAATAAACTTTATATGCACGAAAGGAAATGATCAATCTACGAGGGAACTATTCTAGATAAAAAAATACCTCCATTTTGGAATTAAAATCGCTTGGCGTCCTACAAGTTAACTCTTGGCACTCAAATGGTAAAACTGGGACGCCAGTAAAAGTTACCATAGCATTATCGAAGACAGTTATTCATATTACCAAATTCATCTATATTCCATAAAAATTGAAATGTTTAGCGAACTTATAATAGTAATAAACTTCATATGCACGAAGATCAATGAACCATGTACAATGGAACTTTTCTAGATAAAAACATGTCTCGATTTTGGAATTAAAATTGCTTGGAGTGCTACGGGTTGATATACTTGCAGTAGTTTGACCTGTTAAAGCGACTGCATGTAACAGAAGAATGCGAGTTTCTGACAGTGAATTGTTCAGTTCTCTTATAGTTATTTCGTTTAAGTATTCCAGTCGAGAACGTTGTAATGTATTCGTGAAATCAAATTTAAATTTTACTTTTCATAAATTGAACATTTTGCACTACGATTTTATGGATGTAGCGAAATTCTTTGGCGTTCATAATTTTTTAAAAGAAGAAGGAAGAAGATATTCATTGAGTAGTCGTGTATTCTCGAATGACTATACAGCGGTAATAACAAAATATAACTTTATTAGAGTTCAAAAGAAATTAATAATATACATTTTTATAAGATTCTGTTCGAGACGTTCGTCACGAGTCTAACAATACATTATAGAATAATAGATGACTGAAATGTCGTTAACCCTATGCACTCCAATGACGCCGCTGAGTGACAAGAAAAATTGTCATACTATCATTTAAAATAGCTTTTACATCGCTATGTTTGTATTTAAGAAGTCGATGAAAATTAAAATGCTTTGCGTACGAATAAATCAATAAACTTTCTACGAATGAAAGGGATTAAACCACGTATAATGAAACTACTTTACATTAAACAGTGTCTCGATTTTGGAATTAAAAGATCTGGGAGTGTTAAAGGCTAATACTTTGTTACGTCTCATTCTGTATTTAAGCCGACGATATTATAGTTTATTTCTTAAGCTGTCTTCACCGTTAACATTATTTTCCCCATATTGTGAACCAATAGACCATGATATGGTACATTACTTGACACATCCCCTCTGTACATTTCTTCAGAATAATGCTCATTTAAGATTGAAGTGACGCTAAAGAAACGCATTGATCGAAAAAGGGGATTTCGAATCGTGCAAAAAAGGTAACCCCACTTTTTTTGTTCCTCGCCTTAAGTGGCAAGCGGGTGTTAATTAAGCGAACTAAGAAATGTTCGTAAGAATGGGGAAGTCCTCGTTATTTTACACGGGCACAATCGGGTTTAGTATAAAACGGTCTGATCCAGACGTATAAACAGGTATCGTCATCCTCGACTGAGGCGAAAGCCAGTGTGTGAAAAGGGTGTCGAGGATGCATCAACGTTCCATTCGCAATTCAGGTGTCCCATTTGCGACTTTTTCACGTTTCTTCAGAGATCCATTTACCGTTTCAGCTGGGAACTTCTAATTGAAATTTGTGCGAACTTTAAAATTCTTATTCATCCTTCGAATAGGCGATACA
This sequence comes from Agapostemon virescens, assembly GCA_028453745.1. NCBI lineage: Eukaryota > Metazoa > Arthropoda > Insecta > Hymenoptera > Halictidae > Agapostemon > Agapostemon virescens. The sequence goes on along the minus strand of CM052097.1, from coordinate 1,317,454 downwards.
GGTGAATACGCGCGGCTCGATTTTTGCATTAAAAAAAAAACAAAAAAACAAAAACAAAGGGGAAAAAGGCCACTCTACGTTCTTTGATCAGGAAACGCATCTTTCCATAGGCGACCGTCGATCGATATTGTTCCGTCCTGCAGCGCCGAGTGACAGCGAATTATTCGAAAGAAGAAAGCAACGCCGCGAGATTTACACTAGAAATTCTGAAGGGACCTGCACACGCGGGGACAAAAGAGGCTCGTCAAGGAGCGTTATATTCGCCTTCTACTTTCCTGGCCGGAGTGTGAAATTAGTTACATGCATGCCGGAGGAAAGAGACGTGATGCAGCATAGCGCCGAGACCGCGTAAGCGACTTGAAACTGGAGAGGTCGGTAGCGTATTTTCAATTACCCTGACCCACTGACGCACTGCTTTACACCGTGCCAGCATAACCACCTTAATCCCGCGGCACACGATACGATTCCCCACCGATCCGTAGGTTCATCATCCAGGTTTCCATAGACTGACACGGTATCCGTCTGGGAAGTCAAAGTTGGGATTCTCGGTAACTTCAATTACGGTCAATTTCCCTTAATTTTCATCGAGCATCGATCGGCCGACGATTCTCCGGGATGAGACGGCCCCGGAGCCGATCCACTAATCGTCACCCACTAATTAGCGATCCTCTCGCAAACTGGTAGCACCGCGATTGGCAGAAACCGTGGCCGGAAACTCTGCGGAATATCGGAGCAGGAGAAAGTTTGCCGGGCGTTTGGTACGAGCACAGGGCACCACGGTAATGGACATAGTTTGCCGGTAATGTCCGAGACTAATTCCCGTGTTATTTCATTAACGTCCCGCAGCCTCCCGAGGGGTTAGGCAGCCGCCGTCGACCGCCACCATCGGCGGTACACACTGTCGACTATACAACGACAGGCAAGCTTCGAGGCTCGAGCCCACCCCCCGCCCCTGAAGGGGCTTGTATTAGGCGCGTGTCAAAGGGTGAAAATTTACGAGGTGAGTAGTGGGCGCGAAAAGGCCGATTGATAGTCGCCTATCTATACACCGAGCGGGTAGGGTGAACTCTCTGACTGCTGCCACCAACGGGAACGAGTCGATCCCGTGCTCAGAAATAAATACATAATGCAGAAGAACTTTTTTGTTAGTCGCGCTTAATTGGCCTCCTCCAATCCCGATGAGTTTTAATGATCGGCTTGATGAGTTTTTACCATTGTCCCCGGCGACCAAATAAGCAAGCAATTTTATGGCTTCGGCGTTCGAGAGCGGAGTCCTACGATTTTCGACGTATACTAAAGGGACACGTGTGCAGGGAACTCGTCAACCGTGTATTCGCGGATTAAGTATCCGTCCTCTTAATGCACGTGTAATTATGCATTCTATTCTACATGCACACGAGCGTAGATACTTACTTCGATCGGAATCTTTTCAACTATCGGTACTAGAAACGAGACGCGAGCGAGACAGGAATGAACACAACTTTTCGACGTTGTATCGTCGTTTATCGACACTAAACCTAGTACAGCGGTACGAATGCCCGTTGTTGAATCGAATCTTGTCATTTTTGTAGACGCTAGACAAATTTAGTGTTCGGTAGGTTTAGCATTTAACACTACACTAGATTAATGTACACTACTTCGTATTCATTAATAAATAACATACGAAATGCGGATGAAATTAATTGGCTTCATCCAAATCCGATGAGTTTAAATGATCGGCTTGGCCAAAAAACAATTTTATAGTTCCTGTGCTGGAGAGTAAAGTTTACGATTTTGAACGTGCATCTGTGCTCTTAATGCACGTGTAATTATGCATTCTATTCTATGTACACACAGATGCACAGATACTCACTTCGATCGGACTCTTTCAAACATCGATACTAGAAGCGAAACGCGAGCGAGATAGGAATGAACACAACTTTTCGACGTTGTGTCGTCGTTTATCGACACTAAACCTAGTACAGCGGCTTAAATGATTGTTTTTACATTTTTATTTGACTATTATTGAAGTTATAAAATCGTATATTGTAATAGAAGTCGTACAAAAATTAAAGGAAGAGAGTCTTGTCGTTTCTATTAGACAATACACGCTAACCAAGTTTAATTCTCAGTAGGTTTAGTGATTAACATTAAACTAAATTAATGTGCGCCACTTTATAGTAATGACAAGGTTAATAAATAATATACACGATGCAGAAGAACTTTTCGTTAATCGTGTTTAATTAGCTTCATCCAAATCCGATGAGTTTTAATAATCAACTTGATGAGTCCTACCATTGTGTCGGTCACCAAAAAACAATTTTATGGCTCCTTTGCTCGAGACTAAAATCTACGATTTTGGACGTGTACCGGCGATACACGTGTACAGTGAAGTATCTGTGCTCTTAATGCACGTGTAATTATGCATTCTATTCTACGTGCACACGGATACACGGATACAGATACTCACTTCGATCGGACTCTTCAAACATCGATACTAGAAACGAGACGCAAGCGAGACAGTTGTGTCGTCGTTTATCGATGCTAACAGGGGAACATATTCAGTTGCGAAAATCCGATTTTGATGAAACTTATGGGAACTTATAGTTCTTTGAAAAATATTTGACACGTGCTTTTTTATCGGCAACCATCCACTTTGAAGGGGTGAAAACAGCCCTCAAAGTTGGTGTATTTTTGAGATATCTTGGAAACCAGAGGTCGAAAAGAATTTGAATTTTTTAAAAAATTGTGTTTTTCAATGGGAAATGTAATCGCGCAAGAAAATTTTAACAAAAGTTTTTTGTTTAAACAATAAAGCTATAAGTTCTCATAAGTTTCATCAAAATCGAATTTTCGCATCTGAATATGTTCCCTTGTAAGTCTATTATAGCAGCTTGAATGATTGTTTTTAGATTTCTATTTGACTATTATTGAAGTTATAAAATCGTATGTTGTAATAGATATCGTACAGAAGTTAAAGGAATTGAATCTTGTCACTTTTATTAGACAAGCTTAATGCGCGGTAGTTTCAGCGTTGATTAATATTATAATAATTTCAATGGCGCCTTAGAAGCGCCATTCGAGTGCTAAGGGTTCAAAAAATTATCGTGTTTTGAAAATATCCCAACATTACTTCGAGTCAACATCGGTCGCGTATATTGCTCGATGGTTTCAGTGACAATGAAACGATTTTTGCGGCCGACAGAGAATTCCGCGTGCCCGCGAAGCAACAAGATAGATCTCGTTAGCCGGCGTAGAATCAGCTTCGCTTCCTAATTTACCGAAACCTACAGTTATTAATTGTTGTTGCTTTAGAGTTGCCGACGCGCGTGCTCGCTAACTTACCGATGACAGTGCACGGAGAGGCGCAACGTGTGCATGTTGCCTTGAAATAATGCCTCGGAAAGTTTACGCTATGGTGAAACATGCTTACCCAGCCTGTTAGCGCGCATGACTTCCGCGGGGGTGAGGGCCGGGGAGGAGGGTAGATCGATACCGTTTGTCTGTCGATAATCGTGCCCGTCGACGGATTTTCCATTGAACGCGGACACGGTGCAACGTTCCACGAAATTAAATAATTGAGTAACGATCACGTCTACGCGATAGACACTACGATTTTCGACGTGCCGACGCGGCGCTTGGCGTCGATCTTGCGCGCCATTTCCGGTCACTCGTTCTGCTGATCAGGTTCGAACTAATTGCTCGGAGGAAACCGCTCGATCTCGTTGTTTTTCGCGAAATAAGACCACTTCGAAGAATGCCTGACCGATTTTCATACAGCGTCCTCGAAAGCTTAACCCTTTGCAATCGAAGCAATTTTACTTGCACAATCACGACGCTTCTTTCGACCTAGATTATTTTCATTCCACATTTAGATTATGCGCGTGAAAATGAATTTGCTTTTTTCATATAACATTTGAGTTTTTAACAATTTAGAGAGTATAGGTGAATTTAGTAATTTTAATACATGTTTTCAATAATGCTATGGCAGTTTTTAAATGACGATAGAATATCACCAACTGTGTGCGAAGAGTTAACCCTTAACACTCAAAGCAATTTGAATTTCACAATGGAAATATTTTTTTACCTAGAATAGTTCCACTGTGCATTGATCATTTGCTTTCGTGTATATGAAGTTTCTTGCTATTACTTGTTCGTGAAACATTTCAATTTTTACCAACTACTTAAATGCAAACATAGTAATGTAAAAACTGTTTTAAACAAAGGTATGGCAATTTTTTGTGTGGCCTCAGCTATGTCATTGTAGCCTTCTTATGTTAGGTCAAAAAATTTGGAATTAAAATTGTTTGGAGTGTAAAGGATTTTCTAAATGCAAACATAGTAATGTAAAAGTTGTTTTGAATAATAGTATGGCGATTTTGAATGTTGCCTCAAAGGTGTGATTGGAGCCTTATTATGTTAAGTCAAAAAATGTTTGGATTTTGGAATTATAATTGCTTGAAGTGCAAAGGGATTTTTTATAAACCAATTTTTAAATGCAATCGTAGCAATGTCAGAGTTGTTTTGAATAATACTATGGCGATTTTTAATGTCGTATTAGAGAGCCATTTTCACATAAATTATAATTTCACCTTTCATGCACCCTCGGATAATGAGATTTGGCTTCGTTCAATGAAAATGCTTTGAATACAATCAATTAAAATATTTCAAAAGAAATATACAGGGTATCTCCCCCGGTTTTGACATCTTGACTGTCTGTATTGTATAGAGCCTATTTTGTGGTTGTTAATTTTTTCACGAGAGAATGTGTTAAGGTCATTCGAAGATCAACTTTATCTCAATGAAATGATGGATTTTAATACGTTAGTGGGATGTAGCTTGACATTAGTTATAAAAAACATTTATTTAAAGTTTGCATCCTTTTTCCTGTTGTTTCTTACATTTTCGAATAAATTACAATTTTATTTTTCACGAATCCTCGGATAAATAAACTCGACTCCATTTTAACTCAATGTTAAAACTATTACATTCAAAGTCCCGAGCCATAACCAAAGAGAAAAGAGGTGCAATAAAAGCTAAAAAAGAAACAAAAAATTTAACGCGATAAGTTTAGCATTAATAAATAAAGTATCTTGGGTATCTGAATTTTAAAAGTCGTTTCGAACCGAAGAAACAATAAATCACGCTAATACACGAGGTGTAAATGACAAGTGGACTGCCATATATCTTTGGTATCATGTCAATGCACCGAGCAAATCAATTTTCTTACTCGGATAGCCATTTCGTATTTTCCATTGGCAATCGGGCGGAAGATCGGGCACAGGGTGGAGGTTTCCCTCGTATTTCCCGGATTGGTTTGTTCGAGCGGATTATGCGATTAGACGATTAGTGGATAGAGGGTCGTATGATTGACACCGCGACCGGAGTGTAATGAGAGAAAATCATTTCTGACCGGGTCGAGAACGTTCGCGGTCAGCCGACCGATGGGAAAACGAGGATTCCTCCTTTCGCACATCGGTCGTTCCGCGTAATTCGTTCGGCTCGTTCAAACTAGATGAATCTCGTCGCAACGAATCGTAACGGACAATCTGGACGTGAATGTCGACAGAGACTACAGCTTTGCGTTCGTTCGCGACATTTGCAACTTTGTAAAATATACAAAAATACACGACTGTACATTTGAAACTGAAATTTGCTCATACGTTGTTGCTAACTGTCGATGTACAGTAGCGCACGAAAGTATTCGGACACTCTTCAAACCTAAATAACTTTTTCAAAATTGAACCAAACGACTTGACTTTTCTGGAGCAACTAGCAACATTGATTTACTAAATGATATGCAAAAATAATTTTGAAATAATTCTAATTGGTAGAAATTACGTGGGAAAGTAGAAAAGACATTTTTTAAAACATTTTTATTTCAATTCGTAATGAAAATTTCAAATATGCGTTTTCCAGAACTGTGTTAGTTATACACATGCTGAAAATCTCACCGAAATCGATTGACGCGGGAAAAAATGGCACGCGTAGAAAGATCTAAGAATTTCTGTAGTTTAAGCAGAAACTGATCAAGAATTGTGAAAAATTGCGATTTTTACCATTTTCAATGACACGTAGCTCGTGTGTACGTCGATCGATTTTAATGAATTTTTCTGCATGCGTATAACTATCATAGATCTACCAGATGCGTCTTTAAAATTTTTTGTGCGTGGCTCAAATAAAAAATATTTAAAAAGTTCCTTTTTTATTGGTTATGTAATTCACATCAGTTCCAATATTTACAATTTGTATATCATTTATTAAATCAATGCAACTAATTGCTCAAGAAATGTCAAGACGTTTGGTCCAATCTTAAAAAAGGTATTTAGGTTTGAAGAGTGTCCGAATACTTTCGTGCGCTACTGTAGTTACCGTCAAAGAAAGATGCTAGAATTAAATGCCAGAAACTCAAAGATGTTTTAAAAACAAAGTTCTCAAGACAGATCGTCCATATCGATCAAAATCTGGTTCTCAACACTAAACCTACCACCACCAATCCAAATGACCGGTTTCAAGTTTCTAGTTTTCCAATTACTGACATTCTAAAGTTGCTTTCGTAATATGATAATTTCGTATAATGATCTGGGGATTGTTAATGATACACTGTAGTGTACATAATGGCGGATTTGATAGTGCTCTTACGGAAACATTGTGAACCTTACATGTTTGCATAAATCTAACAATCATATTTAAGGAGAAACCTTCCATCGTATGCAAAGTCATTTTTTAACGAATTATCTAGATTAATTGTAATGTTTATTTGAGAATAAAATAACTATTTGTAGATGATGACGACGACGTAGCGTAATGCAGTCATCGAAAATATTTGTTTGTGTATTCTCTTTAAATACGAACACTGAACAATTATCATATATTATTATTTTAACAATGATTTGTATATTTAATTAAGTATTAATGAAATATGTAATTATGAACCAGTGTATTTAAATATGAATATTTAACTGCACGAGGGATATTCTTAACGATTTATCTTCAGAACGAATTACAGTACTTTCATAACACGATCGACAGACAATTAAAATCATGTTCGACTGCGTACAGGTGGTGTAATATTTTTTATTAAATTGCAAAGAGCAGAGTTTTAGCGAATTCACACTTGACAAACATAAATAAATGTCATAAAGAATCAGGAAACGCCTAAGAAGCAACAACATCTTGCGCTCTACAAATTCATAATACAATATAAAAAGTAATAAAAGGTACACTTCCAAAACACAAACAAAGATGTCAGAATTAAATGGCAGAAATTCAAAGATGCCTAGAAAACGAAAGTTCTCAAGACAGATCGTCTACATCAATCCAAATCTGGCTCTCAACACTACACCTACCACCACCGATCTAAATAACCGGTTTCAGATATCTAGTTTTCCAATTACTGAAATTCTAAAGTTGTTTTTGTATGAAATAATTATATAAATTATTTAGCATACTTGTATATTGAAATACGAACCGGGAAGAGTCTAAATAAATTGGATCTTGTCATTCCTATAAAATCAAAAATAAACCTGTTACTTTTCAGGTGCGGTCGGTTTAGCATTACTGTGTGCATTTTCAAATTCTGCGATGCAGAGGCGATTTCATCGCCCTGCTTAACAAGCAATATCGAATAAATCCTCAAAAGATAAAATGGAGAAACTCTGTATTATATATACTGTATATTTCCTCCATGCAAGATTGAATCAACGCAGTACGAAGCTGCAGAGGTATAATGAAATTTAGAGGTTCGAAGACAGACCCGATTGCTTTGTTGCATCGCATCCACCAATATTCAGTTAATAACTTTTGAGCATTCATTCTCCATGATCGAGTCGAACAATAAAAACGTTCTTCTTAATGCAGCTTAAAATAAAGTATTGATTAAAGTTAAAGTAGTGCAATTATTATGTATTTATCAGGTCTGTAAATATGAACCGTTTATCCATACGTGACGCTAGCTGTCCATATAATTACCGTCAAATCGCGTCAGTGATGCCATTTTCTAGTTTTGACATCCGATAAAGATTTTCAAGTCACAACCATACAAGTTTCATACAGCAGCATAGTTTTTAACACGTTTCGTGCTGCATGGGGCGTATACGACACTGAACTTTCCGTTCAGGGCGCTTGCAGTTCTAATTGAAGAGCGAAAAATTTTTTAAAATTTTGTCGCTGACAAGGGAACATATTCAGATGCGAAAATCCGATTTTGATGAAACTTATGGGAGCTTATAGCTTTATTGTTTAAATAAAAAACTTTTGTTAAAATTTTCTTGCGCGACTACATTTTCCATTGAAAAATACCCCAAGTTTTCACCTCTTCAAAGTGGATGGTTGCTGATAAAAAAAAAACCGGGCCAAATATTTTACAAAGAATTACAAGCTCCGATAAGTTTCATCAAAATCGGATTTTCGCATCTGAATATTTTCCCGTGTGAGCCAAATATAGACATCTTAATATCATGCACACAGGATTTCTTATAACTTAGGGCGTTCACGCACCACATGGCATAGTGATCATTCATTTTCGACTAGCTTTTGTTGAAACAGCAAAGATTTTATTACTTATTTAATCGCAAAAGTGCGGATCGTATACGCCCCACACGGCCTGAATGGACAGTTTCTAAAAAAGGGTGGTCTAGTATGGAATGTGTTAACCCCTTCCCGTGCCATTTAGCTCGAAACCCGGGCCCAAGCGGTAGGCGTCAACGTGCGGTAAACAGACCAGACTGGTGCTCGAGAACAATCGCAATACGGTAACAAGTATTTCCCAAAATTTGTTATCGAATATAATATAAAATAGGTTTAACATTCTTGGATCCTCGCTTAAATTATTTGAAACAGGCGCTTTTATGCCATGAGTTTTGGAATACTTCCAAATTATTGGTGAGTTTTTACTTTCTGCCAAATCCATGATTGACGCATCGTATCTTACTCTTCGCTACTTTCATATATAATCATTAGACGCTTTCTGATTGGCACAAACACGTCACCATCACTGGATTCATTATCATTGCTTTCATTTAAAACTTTCATATTTTACATTTTGAAGAGGTTTATTAAAATTCAATAACTAAACTGCTTTGTAACGTAGATTATAAGAATCTTGATCAACTCTCGTGGCGTACTGGTAAGAACTAAATCACGAATGTAACTGGCAAAAAATCATTTTACGAGTTTGGCTGGTGATGTTTACGTTTGGCCCCTCTTTCATTTCACGAGTCTGACTCGTGCTATTCATGATCGGGCTAAAATCTTCATCACGAGTCATACTCGTTAAAGTACGGGAAAGGGTTAATAGCGTTGAACATGTCGAATTTTGTGTCTGGAAACTACGTTTTGCGGACAGCATTGATTTTCTGTTAGCATTTGAAGAAAACTGCTGCGGAATCGCATTGAATGCTTGTCGCAGCTTGCGTGAGCATGCTGTTAGTAAATCACAGTATTTTGAGTGGTTATAAAATTCAAAATTGGCGATTTTGACGCGAGAAGCGAATAACATGGAAGACCACCGAAAAAGTTCAAAGCCAGCGAATTGCAAGCATCGTTGGATGAGGATGACGCTCAGACGCGACAACAACTCGTGGATCACTTAAATGCGACACGAGAAGCCGCGCCATACGTTTGAAAGCCATGGGAAATATCCTGAAGACGGCCGGAATATCAAAAAAGGCAACAGAGAGTGATTTTGCTTCACGATAATGCACCATCACACAGCAAAACCGGTCAAGGAAACGATTGAGGCGTTTAGTTGGGAAATACTTTCGCATGCGGCTTACTCACTAGATTTAACTCCATCCGATTATTACTTATTTGCATCGATGGGACATACAGTTGCTTTACATCTTACGAAAATGGACGAAAATAGCACGATGACTGCTTTGCCTCAAAAAAGGAACAGTTTTTTTGGTGTGGCATGGCGTAGCCGGAAGCCTATTATTAGGACTTTCAATAGTTGCACTGTAACAAAACGAAGTCTGACAAACTGTTTTTACATTGTAATTTGTAGCCAAATTTTTAAATAACGTTACTGAGGATGTCACGTTGATGTACAATAAAAATTGCTGTCAGCGTTGAGAGATCCACTGGAAACTTTTCAGTCATAGACAATGGACCTTGAAAAATTCTGAAATTCTTGCTCGTGGATAAAGTGTTAAATGCGACACGAGAAGCCACCTCCATACGTTTGAAAGTCGTGGGAAAGATCCAGAAGACGACCAGAATATCAAAAAAGGCAACTCAAAGTGATTCTGCTTCGTGATAATGCACCATCGCACACAGCAAAACCGGTCAAGGAAACGATTGACCCAACATACTTGTCTCCATCCGATTATTACTTATTTGCATCGATGGGACACACTTGCTGAGCAGCGCTTCACAACTTACAAAAATGTACGAAAATGTCTCGACGACTGGTTTGCTTTAAAACAAGAACAGTTTTTTCGACATGTCATTCATAAATTGTCAGAGCGTTGGGAAAAATGTATAGCTGGACAATATTTCGAATAAAATATTTTATATAATTTTTATACAGAAATTTCGGTTCAATATGTACATAACCGTTACTTCACCACGAACAATAATTCGTTATTTAACGAAATAAATTAGAATAAATGAAGTAACATTGAGACATGTGTGAATGCGCGACAGCGAATGAAAACCTCTTAGGCGAGAAGATTGAAATTAGAACAATGGGAACACAACCGGGACTATAATTTAGTGTAAATTAAAATAATTCTAGCGACCGCCAACTCAGGCTAACAATAACATTTTTGTGGCTGCTTTCGGAGTAGAAATTCTAAAAAGATATTTTTATCTGCTTTTGTTGAAGAAACGCTTTTCACCGGCGTCGTTGAACAAGGCTGCACGAGTAGACGTGAACTAAGTAAGTCGGGGCGGGAGAAGAGGACACTAACCGAGAGCGGGAAAGAAGAGGAGAGAGAATATCACTGTGAGGGTGCGTGCAGGTGAATCGTGACGCGTTTAAAAACAAAAAAAGAGGTGAAAAGAAAAAAGGAAGAAGAGGAAAAAATGAGTGAGGCGTCTCTCCGCGCCGAGAGTCTGAATTTTCCTACTTCTGACGGTGAGCACGCCCTGGCAGTGTTATCCAATTATTCTAAGTTGTTAAGGCGAGTTAGGGCGCTTAAGGGACTAAATTAAGACATTCCGCGCGACAAATCTCCCAAGAATCTCAATTAACTTCTCCCCGGGGGTACCGGTACTTTAATTAACTGTTTAATTTCGTTTAATTTGCATTCGCAATTGCATAAGCCACCGAGCCAGCCAGCGGTCCTACAATACTTTCGCGACAGATCAATTAACTGTCGCCGGTGCATATTCGATACGTCTCGACGTCCACCGCTTCAACTTTCTCAAACCCGCCGATCATTTCGCTTCCAATGTTTAAATATATATTCTCTCCCTCTCTCTCTTTTTATATTTAAGTTTCAGCGTTGCTCCTGTCAGCGGAGACTGTTCAGTAATTTATCAAATACAAATTTAATAACGTAACGCGTTACCGGATCGTATAAACACATTGATAATTTATCATTCTTTCTACAATAGCACGCTCGACTTTAACTAGGCATCTTCTCACACACGATTCCCACTTCGTAACGAGTTAACGTATTTCTCAGTCCATCGTCCTCTTTCTCATCAACCATATTGCACTCAATACAACATTACATTCGATGCACGCATACCCATTTCCATAAATCATTTCGGCCTAAAGCCGCTCACACAATTATTTCATACATAATTGCGACACTTATTCTTCGAAACAAACATTACGCACTTTCACATCATACCTTTTTACAGCGTACGGTAACCAGTAGCTCACGAAATGGCGTCAGGAGTATAATAAATGGGTTCTTTTAATCCTCCGACTATGGCGCCGGAATCTATTTTAAGTTTTGACGTTGCTTCTGTTAGTGGAGACTGTTCAGTAATTTATCAAATGCAATTTTAATGAAGTAACGCGTTACTGGATCGCATAAACACTATGACCATTTCAATTTAATAAATTTAATAAAATTAGAATCGTTTTGAATAATTGTATGGCAACTTTTTCTGGTGCTTCAGAGTCACCATTCGATTGTGAAGGATTAAACGACGCAATTGTTCGTACATTTTGATCTCATTCGCTAGCAATTTCATCAGCTGCAGTTTTCGTGTAGTTTTTAATACAATTGAAACTGTTTTGAATAATTATATGGCAATTTCTTCGGGTGCTTTGGAGTCCCCATTCGTCTGCAAAGGGTTGAACGGCTCAACTGTTTGTATATTTCGACCCCATTCGCTAGCAATTTCATAAGTTGCAGTCTTTAGTGTAATTTTGCTTTTCGTACATAAGTTGCATGATATTTGTGAGGCTCCCTTTTATGTAGACTGTGTAAACGGTATATCACGTTATTTAACAGTTCTGTTTGTCTCTTTTTGCAGATTTTGCTCTCGAGTGAATATTCGATGGTCTGTTCTAAATTCTATGATAATAAATGACTAATTATCAATTTATCATCGTCACGCATGTGTGATGTCCACTGTTTCAGTTTTGCGCGAGGGAAGTCAAATTAGTTTTATTTGTGCAATTGTGTGAATTATTTTCACAGTTTCTATAAAAATATAAAATAAAACTTCGCACGGTTCGGTTTCATTTAATTGTGGACTAAAACAATGATCGAAATAATGGTGAAGTGTTGAAAAATTGTAGGAATAATTAAGAAGAAGCTTAACTGATATAGTATATATATATAGTAACTGATATAGATAAACATTAGCGAAATGATCGCGTTAAAAGAATATACTCTCGTTGCCTAACAATTAAATGTGCTTGTTGAGAAAGAACCTTCTGAGACACTCTAAAATTAAGTCCAACAAGAAAATACGTTTGAAATTGAATAGATTTAGTCATGATTGCTATGCAATCTTGAAAAGCATTCACCTTGCTAGGATTATCGTCCATGAATTATTTTATTTCATATTGACCTAACCTCTTAGGCACGATGCGCCACTATAGTGGTTCGAACATACTCAATTGTATCATTAATTATTAAAGTAAATTATTAAAGTTAAAGTACACGCATCGTATCTTTAAGAAAAATTATAATTTAGTTATCAAAAACTTCATTAAAAAATGATTAAAGTTAAAGTATATGCATCGTATCTTTAAGAAACATTACAATTTAATTATTTAGAAGAAATTACTTTTCATAGATGGTTCCATCACGCTTCAAGTACTCTGAGAAGAAACAAGTAAACTGGTAGACAAAAAGCATTCGCTAAAAAGTCCCTGAAATCGTCAATTCGAGAGTTTAAAACGTAATCACGAGCACGATATCCACGCTTTCGTACGTATCAAAATTAATCGCAAACAACTCGGATCGCTGTAGATTCGTTCAGGAGGGGACGAGTATGTCGCGAGGAGTCAGCAAGATTTCGCTGATCGAATTGAAAGCCACGAGACGGTATAAAATGCGTTCCGCCTCGGTAAAGAAGCGAAACCGCTTGCGGCGTTGCCCGGCTCGGTCTTGCGGTATCAATATCCACCGGCAAAGGGGTAAATTTGAATTGCATCGGCTCTTGTACACGTGATCGCGCAAAATCGCGGCGCGTAAACGCGTCGGTGGATTCGATAGCGCCTGTGAACGGAGGGCCGGTTCTTGTTCGCGAGTCTCTCTCTCACCCGGGTCCGCAGCCACTTTCCCGGAAACAAAGCCGGGCGAATTCATAATCCGCTAATTTGTTCAAGATTTTTCGTTCCAGTGCCGTCGCTTGCTTTGTCGCGAATCCATCGTCGAGGCCTGAGCGCGCGTGGGGGCTCGCGTTCAAGCCGCTTTGAAGTACTAATCAGTATCGACCTGCGCCTACAGGCCGCACCCCTTATTCAGTGCTTCCAGCATCGCCATCCGCCCACCCTGCTTCCAGCTGCGGGGTAGCGAGGAATTTTGCCCTTTTTTCCCTGTCGTTCCGAGACTTTCCGGACAGAAACTGTTCCGGTAGGATCGTGACGGATCTGGATGAGAATCTTGTCGATTTCCGTCCACTTCCGCCGTGTTTCGTTGCTTCCGACGAACCAACGAGTCCGAAGCTTGTCAGGATTGTGCGGGATGCCATGAATCTTTCCAGAAACTGGCCAAGCCGAAATTAGGATGCCAATTTCGATAATTTTTTGAGTTCTTGAATGCGTTTTAACATATTGGTGACTGGTGACGAGTTAACTCGTCTTTTCATGCGCAATCGTTGTTGACCGATGACGAGTTAACTCGTCATTGCACTTGCATTATCTATTTCAATTTATGAAACCCAGGGCGATATAGAATATTGCAAAAGATTTGCGCAATATTTTAAAAGTTATATAAAAAAATATGTCCAAAGTTTAATTTCATTTCATTCAGTATAAATAAAATTTATTGGAGTTTATTTAGAATGTTATGGCATATATGACATGGCATAGTTTCTGTGTAAAATTGCCGGTGAGCAAAGCGTTAATATTTTGGGGGGTTTAACGAGTCTAGAAGAGTCGTAGCGTCTGTAGCAGTCTAATTTGATCATTGATTCTTTTGAGACTTCTTATTTCAACGCTCGTACCAAGTATGCAAATATGAAACCGAGATTTTTGTATAGAAAATACACGTTTATTGTGTAAAACTGATACGACATATTTTGTTCGAAGTATTGGCCATCGGTAACTATACATTTTTCCCAACTCTCTGACAATTTATGGATGCCATGCCGAAACAACTGCTCTTGTTTTAATTTTATTTTCGTAAGATGCGAAGCGCTGCGCAGCAAGTGCGTGTCCCATCAATGCAAACAAGTAATAATCGGATGGAGACAAGTATGTTGAGTCAATCATTTCCTTGACCGGTTTTGCTGTGTGCGATGATGCATTATCACGAAGCAAAATCACTTTGAATTGTCTTTCTTGATATTCCGGTCGTCTTCTAGATCTTTTCCATGGCTTTCAAACGTATGGAGGTGGCTTTTCGTGTCGCATTTAACACTTTACCCACGGGTGAGCATTTCAGAATTTTTCAAAGTCCATTGTCTATGATTGAAAACTTTCCAGTGGATCTCTCAACGCTGACAGCAATTTTGATTGTACATCAACGTGACGTTCTCAGTAACGTTATCTAATCATTTGGCTACAAATTACAATGTAAAAACAGTTTGTTAG
The DNA here is from genome assembly GCA_028453745.1 of Agapostemon virescens. Taxonomy (NCBI): domain Eukaryota; kingdom Metazoa; phylum Arthropoda; class Insecta; order Hymenoptera; family Halictidae; genus Agapostemon; species Agapostemon virescens. The sequence goes on along the minus strand of CM052097.1, from coordinate 1,302,303 downwards.
GCTTCGTTTTGTTACAGTACAACTATTGAAAGTCCTAATAATAGGCTTCCGGTCGGTAAAGTTTAACTGTTTTCATCCAACGATGCTTGCAATTCGCTGTTTTCAAACTTTTTCGTCGGTCTTCCACGTTCTTCGTTTCTTCCGTTAGAATCGCTACTTTTGAATTTTTTAAACCACTCGAAGCACTGTGATTTACCAAGAGCATGCTCGCCGTAAGCTCTGACAAGCGATTCCACAGCCATTTCATTCAAATGGTAACAGAAAATCAATGCTGTCGGCAAAACGTAGTTTCCAGGCACAAAATTCAACATGTTCAAAGCGATTAGAAACTATGCTGTTCTACGAAACTTGTATGGTTGTCGGTTGAAAATCTTTGTCAGATGCCAAGACAAGAAAATGGCGTATGGGAAAACATCGGTTTTATATGTACAGATCTATATTTAAATACGTTGATTTAAGTTTAAAACATTCGAATATTCAATTTTTATCTTAACCTTTTAACTTGCATCTATTAATTGCGTATGAAAACGGTAACAGAATGTAATGGTAACAGAAAATCAATGCTGTCCTCAAATCGCAGTTTCCAGGCACAAAATTCAACATGTTCAAAGCGATTAGAAACTATGCTGTTGTACGAAACTTGTATGGTTGTGAGTTGAAAAGCTTTGTCAGATGCTGAAACAAGAAAATGGCGCCAATGACGCGGTTTAATAATAACTACATTGTCAGCTAATGCCAAGTATGGGAAAATTCCGGTTTCATATTTACAGACCTGGTATGTGCGATAACTAATATTATTCAACTTTGGGATCTTTTGCAGTTATTTCTTTTTATTTTATTTAAAGGTATGGACCGCTCGTATCGCTGGTAATTGTGATTGCGGAATTTGAATGTCTGCATCAGACAGGAACTAGATGTAGGTCTTAACCTTGTGATGGCAAACTTTAATTCTTTTATGTAGAATACGCACGTATTGCATGACATTACAAGTTAAGTTGATTGGATATAAATGAATTTCACGATGAAACCCCTCCAATCGATACATGATCAGAGTCAATATTTAGCCGATTCCAATCTTTTGCATTCTAAGCAATTTCAATTCTAATATCGATACATTTGTTAACGTAGAATAATTTCATTATTCATGGGTAATTTCCTGTCACGCATAGAAAGATTATTACTATTATACCCACGTGCAACACTTCAATTTTTACCGATCTCTTAAATGCAAATATAGTGATGTAACAACTGTTTTAAGCAATGATATGACAATTTTTAGTCTGTCCTAAGAGGCGTCATTGGAGCCTTATTATTTTAGGTAAAAAAGTGTTTAGCTTTTACAATTGACGTTGCTTAGAGTGCAAAGAATTTTCTAAAACTATTTTTTAAAAGCAACTATAGTGATGTAAAAATTATTTTGAATAATACAGAACATAATAGAGAAAACAAAGAGAGCTCGAATACTTGTATACTTATTGTATTTGTCAATTTATATTACACTTGACGATGCCTAGAATCATGCTTCTGATCCACTTCTTTCCCACAGGATATTCAAAATTGTACGATCTCAGGCTGCTAAGTTAATTGAGTATAATGGAGCCTTATAGAGGAAGAATTTTAAGCTGGCAGACTTCCAATCGTCAGGGGAACGAGTATTTTCGCCTGGGTATCCGAAAATCTAGGATTCGCGTCGAGTTAGTAAACTGTCCCCGACTCCGTGGTAGCGATAAAGAATAGCAATCGCCGGGCCACGCGGAGCGTCTGGAGCGCACCGTTCCAAGACCGTTTGCACTTTCCCCGTTCCCGGGATGAAAGGGGTACAGGGGAACAATGGCGTGCCGATTGTGCCACGTTTTACGGAATCGTTTGCAAAGATGTGTTACCGGGACGATACCGACGCGACCGTGAAAAGAGTAGAAGCCGGGGTGAAAGCGGGAGAAAGAGGGAAACGGCAAGGGGACAAGGGCGAACGTACACAAAATCGCTTGGAGAGGAGAGACAGCGATCGAGGAGGGCATAAACGAGGAACAACGCTGTCGCGTGGCCGTGTGTGAGGGTGTAACGGAGACGGAGAAGGGAGAGCAAGAAAAGGACTGGACCGACGGGAGTGTGCAAGGAGACTTCTCAGGCGTTGATAGGCAATCTAGTTGATTGCCAACTTCAAACGAACCGAAAAAGCAGAGCCAGCCGAAGAGAGACCGAGAGGGAACTTGGGAGAAGGTGAGACAGAGTGAGACAGAGAGACAGAGATGCAGAGATGCAGAGAGACGGAGAAAGAGAGAAACGAGAAAGAGAGAGTGATAGTGAGAGAGAGAGAGAGAGAGAGAGAGAGAGAGAGAGAGAGCACACGAATAGTTGGAAAAGGTAAAGCCGCGACACCAAACCAACGTGAATCTCGGAATTTTTAGACAATGCGATCGCAGCGGATCCTGCATCGCCGTTCTTCTCTCTTCCTGCTACCGATTAACGTCACGCCCGGCGAATCGATCATTCGTAGTTAACCCCTCCACCTTCTGCTCCCTCTAGAACCGTTCTTCCAGCAGCCATTGTTGCGGTTTTTTCCCTGGACTAACGAATCCAGCTAAAATTTATTTGGAAGCCTGCGATTTGATACACGATTGTAGAATACCTTCTCGTTATTCTCATCGCCGTTTGTTGGATTAGGTTGTCGCGAAACTTTCGTAATGTACACGTTTAAATTTGTTAGGTAGTACGAGCATGTATAGGGTGTCCCGTAAAGTTCTAAGATGTTTTAAACGAGCGATTTCTGGAGCGATCCTAGGCACCATTTTCCTTTGCCGATTCGCGATTCATTCTTCGTTTTTTCGAGTTTATTAGTTTCTTGCGTTACGAGATCGAGTTAGACTTGTTATCAAGTTTCTGAACACAGTCTTTTGAGCAACAGTATTTTGTTGCTGTTAACACTAGAACTACCAAACCAGTTATTTTGACTGGTCCCTAGTTTTTTCTTCCAGATGTACTTCTTTAATGACGTATACCTTACTATAAGTACTGTAGGAAATTTTAATAGATGCAGTCTCGTTATTATTACAAAGCAATGTATATCGTTGGATTTATTGTTTGGTAGTTCTAGTGTTAATGTACAGTCATTGGAGAACATATTTTCTGTTTCTTTTGGGGAAATACGAAATACGAAAAATTGTAATTAGTGCAATTGTTAAAGAAATCGTAGTATAAGTGATTGACGTAAAACACGGACCAAGCAGAATGCGGCTAAAATGGGTGTATTTCGATTCCACCAATGACAACCACACGCTTAGCGAGATCTGTAATTGACGCTTCCTTTTGAGAATTATTTATGTAAAACACTGACCAATCAAAGTGTGGTTACAGGAGACGTATTCGACAACGTTACTGGATTTGTTCTTCTAACGTCAATTGCGGATTTGGAATTTGCTATATTTCCAACTTTCGCACATCTGATTTATACCTGACTCGTGCACCTCGTATTACGATTATTAACAGTAAACGTACCGAGCATTAAAATTGGCTAGTATATATAGTCGTATAAAAATGACAAGATTTTATTTATTTAGATTTTATGCAACTTTTACTAGAGTATACGGATGAATAGAGAAATTCATTCAATCGATTTCTGCAAAGGGAAGTTTATAATTTTAATAGTTGCAAAATAAAGAATCTGAAAAGGGTCATGTAGTAGGTTTAGTGTTAACCAACTATAGCTGCGTGGAAGTTTGAAGTTGCATACTAACATATTTAATTATACTTTCAATTAGCATCTAAAAAAGTGTGCTGTTTTTACGCGCTTTCTTTAATAAAAATGGATCAGTGTTATTTATTGTTATCAATACTTATTTCACATATCAAAGTATGGTATATTTAAGTGTTCCAAAATTGTGAATCCATTGTTCGATAACTCCTAGCTATAAAATGATATTTGACGTTTTCCAGTTTTAAAAAATTTCGAATTATAAAGGATTGAACGATATATCATTTAAAATTATGTATTCTTTTATTTAGTCAATTAGTGACACATTTAGTCTCTATTACGAATTACGTTCTTCTTTTCTGCATTGATTTGATCCGAGTACAAGAAGCAAATTCATTATTCTTTTCTAATTTCAAGTAACAATTCCTCATAATATTGATCTTGCAATTGATATTAAAAGTATAACGAGTATAACATTGATTCGAATAATATTATACAAATAATAACAGTTTCTTTTTAATTTATTGATTCTAGAAGTTCTGATTTTTATTTTATAGAATAAAAGATTAAATATTACTTTGAAGAAATTGTATAAATAATTGGTAATAGAAATTATTTCGACTGCATAAATTCGTTTTGTGTAAAACCACCCTCTTTATGTACCATGTATCAAAACATATGACTTTGATGAATGATGATGAACACGTAATTCCCAGACGATGCAATATATTATTTAAACTATTATATTTATATGAAAATCATGATAAAAAGAATTGATGAAATTAAAAACAGTAAACAGATTAACCCACCAATGTACCGGACACAACTATTAATTTTTTCATTGACATTTCTTCTAAAAATTCAAAGCTTTCAAATAAGCTTTAAATTAAGATATCATTTACGAATTTTAAGCTGTTTAAAGAGAACGAAAGCACGGACACAATCCATACACTGAAGTCTTAAAAGAAGTTAAGAATATGTTTATATTATTTTCAATTCTATGAAATTGTTAAATAAAGGGAAACTGTCTTGCTCCTGCTTAGTGCATTTAATACAGATAATTTTTATTTTCTCTAGGGATCTGTAGTCTTGTTATAGCTTATTAGCTATAAGAATTTGCATCTTTGTTTATAAATGTACAGGATGTAAAACAATTATATGTCGCGACTATCGTAGTATGATTCTACACTTTCAGTTATGTAGAAATTAATGTAACAAAGGTGCCTCAAAATTAATTTTCACCTTGAATTTTATAATAAAATTGATTTTACTTATAAAATGTTTGTATTTAAATTTATTACCTTATATTTTATTTTTAATCTATTACATGCGCCCAGAAATGATTTCGAACGGCTTCATCAATATGGATGAAAATATAGTATAAATAAAAAAGTTTGAAATTGAAAAAGCGTTATCATTATTTTTTCACGAAAACGATTGATTTTCCGTTCATAATGCTCAAAATTTGCAATTTTTATCCTTTTGACGAATAAAATGCGACGCGATAAAATACTTGACCTTTCGACCTTGAAATTCAGGAACAAGATTAATTTTACAGCACCTTTCTTACATCAACTTTCATGCAAATAAAGCGATTAACTTCATAACAAATAAATACAAAAATACACGTTCTTAACACTAGAACTACAGGACGACTAAAAATGATTCCTTACTGACTTCTTATTTAACAATCATTGAAATTATAAGAATATCCCCAAGAAAACTGTTTGCATAAACTTTTTCATTAAAACATAAACTAACGTAAAAGATAACGTAACACAAAAAATAATCATCATGATGTTTTTTCACTGACTCTCTTTTTGTAGCACTAAACCTAGCAACCACTAAAATTGTTAATATGCCTTATGTAACACTAGAACCACAGGACGAGTCAAACTGACACGTTACTGACATCCTATTTGACAGTTATCAAAATTATAAGCATGCTCCCACAAAAACTTTTTACGCAATCGTTTTCATTAAAACATACACTAACGTAAAAGTTATACAAACATTTAATAATTACAATCTTGTCATTATTCTAAAACAATCTATATTAGTGTAGTATAGTGTTCCATAATTCTAGCGTCGAGTCTCTTGAATATGGCAAATTTCGAAAAAAAAATAAATACGCAATATGCGGGTGATTTCTTCCAAATATCAACGTTCAACCGTTTACGCATACGTCGCCGAGATCGAAAGAGTAAAAATTTGTTAGAAAACGTCCGTCCAGAAATTTGCAATCGACGGTTTGAGGAATCGACGAGCAGTTGCAAAATCAATGTTGATTGGCCTGGCGACAGCGAAATTTGTTAGCCCGGTGAAGTGTGCAAACAAGTTCCGAGGCTTCTTGCCCCGGATTTCGGCGCAGGAGGGTCCATTATGCGCGAAGAACAAAAGACTCGTGATCGACGAGCGAGCCAGACAGCCATACCAGACCCGTTTCAACCGGGCGGGTCTAGGACGAATTAGCAGCGTAACGACGCGCAATCGATCCCACGGCGATCGATATAATTTATTATCGGGAGAGAATCGAGCAGTTGGTCGGGCCTGTGCTCTCGTCTTTAAGTCTGGCTAAGATTTAAGACAAAAAGGGACGAATGAAGTGCGCCAAATAAATGCTGTACTGTAAGACGAGGTGCCAGAGTGACGTTTGAATGGAAGGGCAGAGCCTTTGTACTGCACCGGGAACCCGACACCCGAAAATCGTTCTCAAAATTCGTTCTACCGAACGAAATCCACGGCCACGCCGTCGTCGTCGTCTAGGTACTGTCATGTCGCGTTGATTCGCCACTTCGACGAAAAATATCGCATCTGTCTTCGTCATCCTTCGAACGATCTTACACCCGAACTCTGCGCCTCGTTATCCCCGTCTTTCGCACTCAACCTTGCGAACTCAAAAATCAAACTAAAATCTATGAAACATAAATCGAAAAAGTCGATGCGATTAGAAAATTTCGGTAATTTTTATAAGCTGTTCCGCGATCGAAAAATAATTCGTCTTCCGTTCGTAAATGGCGAAGAAGCTGCTTCGCGCGAGTCCATCAATAAATTTTATAAATGGAATGAACTGAAATCGATGTGTATCGATTCGAAGAGGTATTCGAACGATCCGATAATGTTTCTAAACGAAAGTTTGCAAAGGGAATGCCGATGAAACGGATTCTCACGAGGCAAAAAGCAGCGCGGCAGCTCCGTGCAGGTTGAGAACAGTTTGCCGGAGTGCGGCCATTTTTACGTTTTGTCGAGGCTCTTTGTGTTTTGGTGAGACATTGCAGGTCTGCCCAACACTCAACTCATTATACCACTAATTATTCATAACGTTGGGGATTATTCTGACAAAAATATTCAATTCCCACAGTGCAGTCACCCCAGCGCTGAAGCCTGCCCTCTTTCTTCTCCTCGAGGTTCTTCCCTCTTCGTCTCATCTAACTGACGCTAACACGCCGGACGCAAATCGTCCAGTCGATTGTCCTCCGTCGGCGTCTTCGTCGGAGTCGTCGCGAGAGTCCCGATAATTAAACGTCCAATTTTCCCGGTTCGCGGGTGTCGCGTTACGACCAATCGCCAAACACGGACTCGTGCTGTTTGTCTAGGAAATTCGATTTCCACGGGGCGCGTGCAGGGTAAACCGTGGCGGCCGTGTGTCCTGGGCCGTTTCCCCGGAAAACGGCTCCCGAAAACGGCTCCCAAAAACCGTACCACAATGGAATTTTCGCGCGTGTACATACAGAGAGACGGCGACAAAGGTGCGCGTCGATTTTCGGTAACACGATCTTGAGTGGCTCTCTGTTAAGCGATAGCCGTAAGTGGCACGTTAAGTGCTCGTTTCACGCCGGGGCGACGATACGCCTATTAATTTACTTCACCGTTCCTGACGCCGAGGGTCGTTCGTTCAGACGAGTCGGAAGATTGAAACGCAATCCCGGTGATTGCCGATCAATGCGTTATTACGGCGCATCGGTACGTCGTCGTTAGCCCTGTCTGAACTACGTTCAGCAACGCGGAGACCGGTGAAAAGGTGCCTGTGAAACATTCAGTCTTTAGATTTGCTCAAGGATTTCTTTTTTTCTCTATATGCGCAATCTCCTTGAAAAGACGTCTTTGAATATTTTCTTTTCCGGATATATTCTCGTTTCCAATTAGTATTAAATAGAAGGCGCGGTAACGAGTGCAAACAAGACCGTGGGAAATCGTAACGAAGAAATCCGCAGAATCGTTGGAGATTGGAATAATAATGATTTCAGGGGGATTCGAGTCGTGTAATTATTTAATCAAATGGTATGTGTGCCGTGTTAGAGATTCGCGTCCTTCGCCGTTTGCGTGTAGATCAACTGGGCCATAATATAGCAGCTTGGAATAATAACGGCTTCGTGGAGATTCAAGTCGTGTAATTATTTAATAAAATGATACGCATCCTGTGCGGCCAAGTCTCGTCCTTCGCCTTTTGCGTATCGATGAAACGGATTGTAAGAAATTGTAACGAAGAAATTTACAGATTTTTAGCAGACATAGATAATAACAGCTTCGTGGTGATTCAAGTCGTATAATTATTTAATAAAATGATAGCGCGTATGATCAATTCGTGTCCTTTGCCGTTTGCGTATCAATCTGAAAGAAATTGTAAAGAAGATATCTGTGGAATCCTAGTAGATATAAATAACAACAGCTTCATGGAGATTCAGATCATGTTATTTTTTAATAAAGCGATATGTTTCGTGTGTTATGCGACTCTTAACGTTTGCGTATCGATCGATGAGACTGTAAGAAGTTGTAACGAAGAAATTTACAGAATCCTAGCAGCCTGAAATAATAACAGCTTCATGGAGATTCAAGTTGTGCAATTATTCAATAAAATGATAGTTGCGTGTTATGTGACTTTTAACGTTAGTGTATCGATTAGCGGAACTGTAAGGAGTTGTAACAAAAAAATTTACGGAATTCCAGCAAATTGAAATGTTAACAGCTTCGTGGTAATTTAAGCCGTGTCATCTTTTAGATAAAATTATACGTGTCTCGTGCAATAAACTTGCAACATTTCGACGTTACGTATCGATTAACGGGACTGTAAGAAATTATACCGAAGGAATCAGCAGAATTATAACAGATATAAAATAACAACACCTTCTTGGAGATTCAAGCCGTGTTATTTTCTAATAAAGAGATACATTTCGCGTGTTATGTGACTTTTGAAGTTTACGTATTGATCGACAGAATTGTAAGAATTTTGCAAAATTCATAAAATCGCAGCGGATAGGAATAATAACAGCTCCATGAATATTCTAGTCGTGTTATTTATAAATAAAACGTTACGTTTCGCGTGTTATGTGATCTTCAACATCTGCACGTCGGTCAACAGAATTATAAAAAGTTGGAGAAATCTGCAAAATCGCAGCGGATGGGAACAATAACAGCTCCATGGAGATTCAAGTTGTATTATTTTTAAATTAAGCGATACGTTCCGCATGTTATGCTACCTTTAGCAACTGCACATCGATCAGCAGAATTATAAAAAGTTTTTTTTATTTAGATTATCTATTTAGATTCAAGTCGTATTATTTTTTAATAAAACGATACATTTCGCGTGTTATGCGACCTATAACATCTACACATCGATCAACAGAATTCTAAGAATTTATGAGAAATCTGCAAAATAGTAAAAGATAGGAACAATAACAGCTCCATGAATATTCAAGTAGTTGTATTTTTAAATAGAACGATACATTTCGCGTGTTATGCGATTTTTAACATGTGCGAATCGATCAACAGAATTGTAAGAAGTCGGAGAAACGTAGAAAATCGCAGTGGATAGGAACAACAACAGTTCCATGTAGATTCGAGTCGTGTTAGTTTTGCATGTGCATTTTGCGGGATCTCCGAGCCCCGTTTTAACGTTTTCATATCGATCATTGTTGACGTCGTTGTAGAGCGTCGGTGTTGGAAGTGAATGGCGACTTACGGAGGTGAATTGAACATCCCCATTCCTCGGTAACATTCAAAGAGCAGCTTCGAAACTTTCTAGCGGCGGTGTATTTTTTTAATTGGTTTCTCGAGAGCTTTATTCGCGACCAGTCGCGAGTCGCCGCTGCAAAAGGAGTTTTAAAAAGGAGTTTCGCGGCGGTGTGTAGGCGGCTAGGCCGCGTTTGAAAAGTTCAGGTCACTTTCATTGTAAATTTCGCCGTCTAGATGCGCGGGGTTAACGACTCGGAGGTTGCGCGACCGATCCTTGTTCCCCCCGTGAACAGGGTCCGTTTCTTCGGCGCCCAAGATGTAGGTCTTAACGAACGTGTAAGATTGAAAGAAGTGGTTGCTCGTTACTCGGCGACAATACCGGGCTACGGTTTGTGTAAAATTAATTATTAATTCTTCTTCGGCCAGCAGGGCCCGCTGAAAGAAACAGTTAGGAGGCTCCGTTCGCGGAATAAATGGTACGGTTCTAATTGTCGCGGGACAATGGGGGCCACGTCTCGCGAGTGAAACGACGTGACGGAGGAAACAATGTCATCTTAATCGTCATCTATAAATAAGCGGGGGCCGAGGTTTAATGATAATGACGGCGTCACGCGTCGCGGCCCCGTCCGCCTCGGCGGTAACGCCATTCGCTGGAAAGAAGCGGCGAGAAAATTTGCGTCCATAAACGATTCGTCGAGAGAGAGAGAGAGAGAGAGAGAGAGAGACCGTCTTTTCTTCTGTTTAGAACGTTAATAACAGTTTAACGCGTTACCTTTTCGATGGAACGGGCTCCGCTGGGTGAAAACTCTGCCGGTAAATCGAGAATTAATTGATTATCCCTGCTGCGTTCTTCGGCTCTGTTTTTAACTCGTTCGCATTTCAATTTGTTTAATACCATAGAGATTCTATTATGCTTTCCGATCTAGTCGAGTCCTCGTACTGCAAAGTGCAACTCTAACGCGGTTGAACGGCGCAAGAAAATTATACAAAACGTTACTTCAAATATACAGCTCGGCCGAGGATTGCAGCAGGTTTAACCCTTTTAGTGCCGAGCGAAAGTACCTATGCGAAGAATACTGGGACAATTTTAAGGGAAAAGCTCAAACCAAGCTAGGAATATTTACAAAATTCGAAAAGCAGCGTATTACGAAATAAAGAGGGAATAAAACAATGAAAATTGTATTTCGATATTTGTTGAAAATCATACGAATGACATCAATATAAAAGATTATGGAAAACATAGAATTGAGTTTCTCTTCTACAAACAATATTTACACGTAAAAATAATCATCGTTTGGTTACAGCTTCATGTGGATCATGTAGTAGAAAGTATAAATATTACATTTCCGTAATTCGAGTTGCCAAAATTTAATGATTCGGTTCCCCGAGGATCTGGCCACGGAGTGGGGCAGACAGAAATGACTGCTGGTAAGCGGACTGTGTTGAACCCCGCGGCACTTACCCCAGAATCTTCATAGAGCGAACCTTATTTTCCAACAAGTTAAACCGGAAAAACAATTTTTTTAATTCTTCTGCAATGAAATTAGACCGTTTACAACGTTTTATAAATTTATTTTGTGGCAGAGTTCGCTCGCAATGCGAATGGTAAGGCGCCATAGGATATGCAATGATGTAACGTAGTTGGCACTTTTTGCAACCGTTGCGAACCAGTGTTCATCATTCAATACTTGTGTATTCTTCAATTGTTGCGTATCGACAAAAACAAATTGGAATGTTATCTGGGTCTCGAGGAAATTAAGAACACACACATTTAGTAAATTCTGCTCGAAATCATCATCGCGAGTCTGACTAATTGTTAGAGTGCAAGGAGTTGATGTATCGACATTACCGTTTAACTAGATTGTACAAGTTTTCATTATGAAATCTAGTGAATTATATTTCATGGAAATTTGCAAGAAACACAAATGTTCAAGGAACAATCGGTACGACGAATGTTATCAATCTCGTGTCTGCTTTTGATCCACTAATTAATTACAATCTGCAGACTCAGAGGACACAACAGTAGATTCTGCTAAAGGAACGAAGGGGACTATGAAAATATTTCAGGATGTCGAGTGTAGGTAGGACGAGATTTCCCAGTTTTTGCGAAGAAACTTGACCTCACTAATTTCGAAGAGGTTTGAAAGAAAGAAATTTCGAAAGTACCGTTGCAGCGGCCGGGCAGTAACAGGAAGCGTTCAATGTCTGTCCTGAAAGGAGCTCGGATTGTCCTTGGCTCGCAAGGAAAGGATAGAACGCTTCTCTCGGTTTCACACCCTGTGTGTTGAGCTCAATCCCAACTCTAGAAATAACGTCAGCCAAAAAACATTTGTCCCGGGTATGCGAGGCCGCGAGTCCTGTTTCATGCTAGGATTACAATCGCTATGTGGTACACCGTGTTCCGTTCCCCCTAAGCGGGTTTCAACGGTACTCTGCCAAACCAGAGCACTGTAAACTCTGGCACAACATTCTTCATACTATTTTACAACTAACTGGCGTGAAAATTGCTGCAGACGGGACGAACAATTGAGCCGTTTAATTCAAAGTAAGTAAATTCTTTGCCTGCTAGATTTAACCGCTAATACAATCTTTATAACGCCACACTATTGTAGCTCGCATAAAGCAAATGTAAACGCTTCGATATCGTTTCATAGAACATTTACCAAGTTCCAGAATATTCAACAATTCGTTCGTTCGATTTCCAACACTTTTGCAATAAACAACTCAATTCTTGTCAGCATCGTTCGATATGTAATGCTCGTTCCAAAGAAAGCGTAAACGAAGTTGTCTCTGTTGATGTCTCAAGCCTTTTTAATTCTATGTCGTAAATTGTTATTTATTTGACTAATTTAAAATTAGTACAATTATTACAATTTACTTAATCAGAATAATTAAATAATACTATAATTGGTTCGTGGCATTGTCGAGGAATTTAAACCTCTGTAATAAAATATATAGAACTGTCTAAACCGCAAACGGTCGAATTGAACGATTGTTACAATATGTAAAATCCGCTTGTAATCGTCGATGAACTTTTTTCACAAGTATATAATCGACGATACTCAGGGACGTTTATAGGTTTAACGGTTTGGACATTTCAGTGACGATGAACACTTCTCAAGTTGTACGTCCGAGGATACCTCCGACCATTTCGAATTTTCAAAGCGTTAATTTTAAAGAGTACGTCTAGAAATATGTAAGAAAAGTTTCTGAAATGGTTCGATTGATTACGGTCAAGCTGCTGCTGTGAAATCAAAGAAAATATCCGCTTCGCGAGGGTTGAATAGCTTGCAAAGACAAAGAGGGCGTCGTAAGAAAGCGTGATCAGTACCCACTTACGTTTAAACGCTAGACCTAACTACACTGAGATCCATAACGCGATGACTATTGCGGCGTTCACAGTTGATTGATACTCGTCCGTTTGAAAGCGATTGTTATAAAATCATTATCATCAAATACGAATATAATTCGTTCGCGAATGGACTGAAGCATACTTACAAGATTCGCGCCTGACAACGATCATTCTAATCGTTTATACAAATAAAATACGCAAGAGTTTCGCGAGCCGTATAAACCTCACGGGACGAATGCGACGAGTTGAATCGCATCCAAGCCTCCGAATTGCCAGGCAAAAGCTAGCGTCACCGGCATTAAGTATCGAACGATTGTAGGCCAATTAGTAAAGAAGCGACGAGACTATGGACTCACCATGGGGTGGCGTGTGCTGAGTCGGACTGTGCTGATGATGATTCGCGGTGACGGCGGTGCCCGGAAGTACGTGCTGCGCGTGTGCCGCCGGATGCACGTTGACGCCAGCAGGCGAGGCCGGAAGTTGTCCCGGTTGATGTACCTGATGATGAGGTACGTGGTGCGCCGGGTGGGGGTGGGGCGGCGGCAGGAAGGCAGCGGCGACGGCCGCCTGCGCATTCAGGTAGGCCATCCGCGAGGCCGTGAGGTTGCCCAGATTCCCTAAATTCCCCAGATTGCCCAGATGGTTCGTCAGGCTGGGCATGTAGTCCCATAACTTGTGATGAGGCGCCGTTGGCGCGTACGAGACCGCCGAGACGCCGGCCGGCGGCGACGCCTGGGGTGAGCCTCGATCTGTGCCGCTTCCGTTTCCGGCGCCGTTCAGGCCCAGCAGCTCCTGGATCGCGAACGGCGATCGCTGCGGCATCTTTGTACTATCCTCGATTCTACCTCGGCTCAAAACAACATCCTCCGCTCGTACAACCTCGTTAATCGGTCCTCCCGTTGGTGGTCTCTATCGCCACCTCTAGATCGGTCTCGATCACCGACCAACAACAATAAGATTAGCAGTCGCGTCTACTCGTTGCGTTTCGATTACTGCGCGGCTACTCCTTCTCGGACTGCTCTTCCGGTCACGCTTTCTAGGAACTATCTTCGCGACGCTATCGTTCGACTACTTCGAGGGGCGCGGCGACGACTTTCGGTCGATTCGTTGATCAATTTGGGGTGTTCGATGCACGACGACGATCGACGATCGAGGCACGATCGAAACGAGCATGCGAACGAATAAGAACGAAGCCTCTGGCGCGGCTAGGCCCTGGCATAACGGTCAACGCAAGCCGCGTCTTCCGACGGTTCGCGACTCTTCCGATGTTCTCGACGTGGTTCGATTTCAGCTTCTCTGGACTTCGTGATTCTAGCATAGGCCCGTTCGCAGAACGTCTCTCTTTCTTTTCCTCTTTCTCGCTTTCTTGTGTTCCGATCGGTTTGCCGAAAAAAATATAGAAGCTACTTCGCGCGGAGAGAAGTCGTAGCTCGACTGTGGACCCGCCGGCGGTCCTAAGTGTTCTCATAGATCTCCATTATCGGGGAATGCCTCGGATGGGGGCTAATCGTTAAACGGCGTGGATTAATATAGTGCTTACTGTGACGTGCTTTCGATTAATCTTCGTTGTAAAGAGCGAAGCTTGCTTGTTCCACCGTGGCAAGGGCACTTCGGGTCTCCGGCTGTCGGCGAGCGACGGCAACGCGAGAGCGACGACACCGGAAACAAAACGGCTCTCCTCGCCCCCGTCGATCGTGCTCTAAAACACCCTCTTCGTTTCGCTTTCACACTCGAGCACAGAACGATCTACTTTGTCTATCAACTACGCGGTTCAACTACGTGTCACACTGCCTCGCTGCTGTCCGAGTCCGTCTTCGTTGAATGGATGTTTTCGTTGTGATCAGGTACAGATTCCCCGGCGTTACTCGTTCCTCGACGAACCGCGCCGGTACAGTTGCCTGGCGTCTAGCGAACCCGTACGACGACAATTAGAACATTATCTCCGGCCGAGAATTCTATTCAGGCTTCCGATAGCACGTGACGAGCTCATTCACCGAACAAAACTTCTTCCCGGAGGCTCAGCGATGCGCGCGGAGATTCGTGGAACCGTTTCCTTTCATTCTACTCGCGCGAGGATTGAATTTCAAGGGCAACAGAGTCTTCCCGAGGACCCGGCGCGCCGTTTCCTCCAACGGACCAGAAACGCACTGACGCAGACGACCTGGAACCACCGACGACCTCTCTCGCTCTCTGTTCTCTCTTCCTCCTCCGGGGGGGAACGCGAGACAATTGTCGATCAGCTAACTCGGCCCATCGGCTGGCCACAGATCCTTCCGATCCTTCTCTTTCTTTTCGCGTTTCTTTTCACTGTGACTCCGGGTGTGTTGGTGGGTACCGAACACGGGGGAAACTGTTGGTTGTTCCACGTAGCACGTCACGAGGGATCCGTCGGACTCTGCTAAAATTCCACACGTCCGCTTGACAGTGTATCCTGTAGTTCTGACACTGATCGGACCAGTTGCGTGCACCGCGTGGACACCGCGGACGACGATCGCCGATCGCGCGACCGAGCCCTCTCGACTTCGGAGGAAAGGGGAGTTTTCAAAGGCGTACCGGGCGTTAAACGTGTGCGGTCCAACTTGTTCGGGGATTCTGTCCCGGTACGGTGACGTGTCTGTCTGTCGTCGTGGCGCAACCGTGTCGTCGTCGCGGCGATGGGCAACTGAGCTGTCGAGCAGCACGGGGTTGCTCGACTGCGCGACGACCAACGAAGAAGGGAAACCCCCGGGGGCGGTTGTGCGCCGTGCACGCACCCACACACGCACACACCCCGTCGCGGAGGGTGGCGTTTACCCGACCCACACACCACCTCCGAGTACAACTTTTCCCCCTCTTCGTCGATTCCTTCCCCTACGACACCGCCTGCCTCCCTTTCTGCCCGGTGCACACGCGAACCCCACCACCCGGGCCCTTCTTTTCTACACTCGTCGACCCCTCGGCGACAAAGGCGCCTCCGCTACTTTGCGCGCCGACAGTGGCCGTCTCGCTTCGCGGATTGGTCGGTTTTTTGAGACGGCCAGCCGGGTAGACATAGCCCTAGTTACCAGCGGGAAGGTGGGGTCTACCGAAGTCGACGCCTCGAACGGCTACGCCTACGACAGACCGGTTTACCATAGGGAAAAGATCTCGTTCTCGGAGAGTGGATGCCACCGAACGGGTTTACCGCCTGATCCACGCATATTCGATCACTGATCCGACATTATCGCTTCCATGCTCGGTCAACCTCTCGACGTCGACGCGCATCGATCGCGGCTTTGTAAACATTGTTTCGGCAAATAACGCGGCTGCTGTTGTATCTCAGACGAGGTACCTTTGTACGAATTGTAATTATGAACATTGAAAAAGTATGAAGTATTTTATCGTTGTCGAAGAGAAAGCGTTATGTAGCTGTCCCGAAGTCATACGGGAACAAAAATTAGTTAGAATCCGAAGGTTGTGTAAATATGGATTAGATTTAGCGGTTTTTGCAGATCTTGTGACAGCGGGATGATTAATTTACGCGACGGTGTGTTTGCATCGGTGAAACAATCGTTCCTCGGGTGGCTCGACGCATCGGGAGGATTATTCTCGCAGGAATTGTGGCGTGGTGAAACCGGCTTTCGCCCAGAGGCTTTATTAACGGAGTGGGAGTGGTCTCGGCACCGGCCAATCAGAAAGCGCCACTTTCAACCCTCATTGGCCGGGACGTAAATCGATTTATCACTCAACCCGTCTGCGTCCGACAGGGGAAACACGCCCTTAAGGCCGTCCGGCTTAAGGTCGACTCTTCTCGGTTCCCTCTCGCGACGCTCAACACCGCCAATTCTACTTGGGGAAAAAGGTGGTGGCATCGATGGTGGTGGTGGGCCCAGGTGGCGGGGGTGGTCCGAACCAAACGCAGAAAGGGTGTGGAAACTCCTGATCTCCGGCGGCGAGTGTTCCGATAGTGTCGGAGGGAATTTTTTCGAAAGACTCCCGGCAGCCCCCCGTGCTCGAATCCGCGTTCCCGAAATTGAGCCATTTTCCGAAACGAGGATTTTCCTTCGCCCCTCTAGCCGCCGCAACGCCTATATACGCCTATTCGCCCACCACCACAGGGCACATTCTTCTTCGTCGACATCCTATATCTTCTCCATGATCCCGCTTCTTTCAATCTCTTGTCTTCGAAACGAAGAAATTTGTTTTCGATGGGAATCCCAGATTGGACAATGAGCGACGTCTGCTTCGAGCTGTTTCGCCTCTCTTTGTGACTAATCAGGGTCTGATCGAACACCGTTCGTCTCACGGAATTATAAACGAATCCTCGAGATGCTGTAAACGAATTCAGTTGCCTCTTAAGTTTCTGTAAAAGTAGACAATTTTTTGATATTTCGTTATGTGATAATTAAGTGGTTTTCATATGTTTCAGTTGTAACGAACATTCTAGCCTTGGATTTGTTTCTGACACTTTGCAAACGCGTGGCTGTCGACGGCTAGCTAAACAATTTTACCGTTCTGCGACCGAGAATAATCTTTAACGACATTATTATTCTCAAGAAGTGTCCAACAAATATTTGTTGAACACAGTACGTTTATATTTATTTTATTCACATACTTGACTTTTGAATACGTAGTATCGTTTCTCGTATAATTTATTTATTCTCTTGTAATTATAATAATTATTATTGACACAACAAGGTTTAGTTTTTATTTAATTCGTACTATTTAACGAAAATTCGGTTAGCTAAGTAGAAGAAATTAATCGTTAGTAGAAATTAATACAGTATTGTTTATTATATTCAAGAGCGTTCTTGCAGTATCTTTATTTTGTTCGAACATTTCTTATCCTTTTAAATACGACTATCTTGCCTTCATTTTGTTTTAAGTGTTCATCGTTTGTTCGCGTAAATAATATTCTGAATACAAAACTACGTGTAGCTAATCTAATAAACGTTAATTCGCTAAATGAGAGTTGCATAGCAGGATAATGGTCAGAAACGACAAGGATTAATTAAAAAGAGGAGCCAACGTGCATGAAAAATCAAGAGCTCCACCGAACGCTTCGCCGAGAAACTTATTTGATGATTTTTCCGCAGAAGAAGAACCGTCGCACGCATTTATCATTCGCATTTTCAGATGAAAAGCGCCACGATACGTGTACATTTACGCCTGTCCAACATTTGTCAGCAATAACTCCAAAGAAGCATAATACCCGAAGCTGAGATAGTCTTTTTATCGGCAAAAAAAAACTCGCGCTGCTTTCCGTTACGAAGGAAAAAGGAGGGAGACAGAGGGGGATTTTGCGCGCGAAGCTTTGTTTCAGTAAAATATCTCGGAGCTCCTGCGTTCATCTTCTCGGCCAAGGAAAAGTATAAGAGCAGCCTCTTCATTTCCAACCCTTTCCCGTTTGTTACTTGTATCAAGAAATTAATGAACGTTTCGAGCCACGCTTTATTGAACAAAGTTCTTTTTAATATAATAGACGACTACTAAAATTTCTTCACATACTACCGTTTGCTATGCATTTTACTCACATGGGAACATATTCAGATGCGAGAATCCGATTTTGATAAAACTTATGGGAGCTTATAGTTCTTTGAAAAATATTTGACACGTCCTTTTTTTTATCGGCAACCATCCACTTTGAAGGGGTGAAAACCGCCCTCAAAGTTGGGGTATTTTTGAGATATCTCAGAAACCAGAGGTCAAAAAAATTTGATATTTTTTTTTTAAATCGTGTGTTTTTCAATGGGAAATGTAGTCGCTCAAGAAAATTTTAACAAAAGTTTTTTGTTTTTAACAATAAAGCTATAGGCCCCCGTAAGTTTCATCAAAATCGGATTTTCGCATCTGAATATGTGCCCGTGTCAGATTGCCTGACGATTGAACATTGCTTTGATATTATTGGTTTCGTTGACGAAAAAATTTGATTTTTCTGTTGCCAAATAGTCACGTTTATGCGTATATGCTTATTTATGACTGCGTCAAAAGAATTTGATGATATGCGTTATTATTTGCATGTTGACATTGAATTGTATTAACTATGTGGATTATATATTTACGATTTTAATGTTAGACAAAATTATGATTTCTCTACATACTGTATAGTTACTGATTACGGTTAAGTAATTTTCAAACGAAAAATGGCGAATTTGTGCTCTTGAGTATTTAGTTTTGTAAAATAGTCACATTTATATATACATGATTATTTATAAGTGAGTCAAAACAATTTATTAATAAACGTGAATATTTACACGTGAATATTGAATTGTATGAAGTATGTGAAATGTACATTTACAACTTTAATATGAAACAAATTCTTGATTTTTGCACTTAGTATCTAGTTACTTATTATGGTTAAGTAATTTTTAAACGAAAAAGGACGAATTTATGCACTTGAATATATAGTTTTGTAAAATAGTTACGTTCAATCACGTATTAATATTTTCATGTCAACATTGAATTGTATAAAGTATGCGGATTACATATTTACGATTTTAATATAAGATAAACTCTTGGTTTGTATACATGCTATCTAGTGACTCATTACGGTTAACTATTTTTACATGAAAAATGACAAATTTGTGCTCTTGAGTACTTACTTTTGTAAAATAGTCACGATCATGCATACTTATTTACAAGTGAGTCAAAACAGCTTGGTAATGAGCATTAATATTTTTACGTGAACACTGAATTGTATAAAGTATGTGAATTATATATTTACATCTTTAATGTTAAACAAATTCTTGATTTTTGTACATACTATTTAACTACTCATTACGATTAAGTAATTTTTAAATGAAAAGGGAATTTGTGTTCTTGAATACTTAGTTTACTAAACGTAAATTGTAAAATATGAGAATTTGAATATAAGTATGATAGAATAAGCCGCTAAATCCTAAGTATAATAGGATAATATAAGTATGATTACATTTCGCACGGTTGTATTTCTGACAGAATTTCTATTGAAAATATAAACTTTATTTTATTGTGAAAAGATCTTAGAATTGAATGTACATAAAAGAGATTTTCTACAAAATACGTCAGTTTCTCCAATTTATAATTTATTTTTCCTGACACATGGAATATAAAGGAAGGACAAACATTAAAACAATTTGAGATGTAAATTACACATAAATTTTACAGATTTAAATAAACTTATTGTTACATTATTGATTTTGACAAAGATGTATTACTGTATCTCGCAATAAAAGCATTCTTATATTCCGTCGTACCTAATTAGTCATCTCACGTTGATTAACAAGCATTTCAACTACAATCAACTCTCCGATCACGATGCCCGAGTCTATTTTGGCCCAGAGTATCAAAATCGTCATTTAATTACACAGTTGCGATTAAATTAAATCAATATCTGCATATTAGATCAGTAGAACGTCTAATGTATCTGCAAGCAGTATCACCAAGAAATATATTTTAAAAAATTGATAAACAGTGCAGTGAATAATTCTAATCATCGTTAATTAAAAACTTGGAGAAATGGTCCGTCGTTCGAGCGTTAATTGTCTTACATTCGTCGTGCAAAAATATTACAGACTATTAGCGATTAAATTAAATGAATATCTGTTATATTAAACAAGTAGAAAGTCTAATGTGCGTGCTAGAAGTACCAGCAAGAAATATATTTTAAAAAATTGATAAACACTACAGCGAATAATCCTAATCATCGTCAATTAAAAAATTGGAGAAACGATCCGTCGTTCGAGGATTAATCGTCTCATATTCGTCACGCAAAAATCCATTCATCTTAGAAACAGAACAATCTTCTATTTATCTATAAATGTGTAACAATTTAATGTACATATTTGTTAGAATTACCGAGGACACCATTAAATAATAATATATACTTTTTACACTTATTAGAACATTATACTTTATTATACAACTGAATTAAATGTAATATTGAACATAATTAAAGTAATGGAAAAACTATTTTGGCTGTAACCATCGGACCTCTACGATCTATTAATCCGCCTCGCTTCTGTTTTACATTTAACATTAGATTAACGAGAAGCGTCAAAATGACGCATCCTAATATTTTTCATTTACGATTATTCAGGTTGTAAAAGTGCATTCTCGAGGAAGGAGTCAGTAGATTAATTGCTTTGGATATGTATTATTTAAAAAATGGCTGCAAATTTGAATAGACACATTCTCGTTAGTTTTATAACGTAATGTAAAATATTCGCTTTTAGTGCTCTGTAAACCTAGTGTTAAAAGTATTGTAACTACAATTACTACATTTACTGCAATTGTAACTACAATTACTACTATATTCGCAATATAAAACTGAATATAGTTAAACATTGATCGAATTAATCTGTAAACCAAAGATGGCTGAAAATCAGCGAGAATCTTTTGCGCGAGGATTAACCTCTCGCCCTATAACAGCGAGACAGATTAATTAAAAATACATATTAACAATTTTCTTTAAGCCGAAATAAAATTCTATTAGCATACCAGGTATGTAAATATGAAACCGAAATTTTTAGAATTCGGACCCTGAATCTTTCAAACATTGTACTATTCGTTATAATATTACAATACACTCAAAATTAGTTTAATTTCTCTTAGGTAATCCACAAAATCTCAACGTTAAGTATTATTTTATGATCGACAAATTTGCTACTTGTATCGTTTCAGTAACAGCCTGCATAGTTAAATTTGTATATCTTTCATCCTCTTATAATTTCGGAAAAAATATTGTTGCAAGCTTTCAGACATTGTGCTATTTGTTATAATATTACAATATGAACAAAATTAGTTTGATTTCTATTAGGCAATACGCGAAATTGTGGTTATTACACGAGTATGTTACTATTAACGAGGTGTTAACACTGAACATATTAAAATTGACTGGTTTATATTGTCTTGTAAAAATGCCAAAACTTAATTCATTTGGATTATTTGTGACTTTCATTACAAAGTATAATTGAACAAAGAGATCTATTGAAGCGATTCCTATTTTATAACTTCAAAAATTGCAAAATAAAAATTCTGAAAATGAAACGTAACCCACTGTGGCAGGTTTAGTGTTAATACCTCGCTAATAGTAGTATAATCGTGTAGCAACCACCATTTTGCAAATTACCTAAGAGAAATCAATGTAATTTTGTACATATTGTAATATTATAACGAATAGCTTAATGTTTGAAAGATTACAACAATATCTTGTTCCGGAATTATGAGAGGGTCCATTTGTAGATGTCATATATTGTTCGAACAAGAATAATTCCCAGCGACTAATATTTCTTGCATATCAGCAACACCGATACGTCCAATATCAAAATCTGGTGGCGTTCATTCACATACCAGGTACGTAAATATAAAATCGGAATTTTTGTATAGAAAATACACGTTTATTGTATGAAAATAATACGAAACATGTTATTCGAAGTATTTCCCATCGGTAACTATACATTTCTCCCATCTCTCTGACAATTTATATATTAACATAAAAGTTATAGAAACTTTGAATAATTGCAATTTTGTCATTATTATAAAGCAGCGTATATTAGCGTAGTTTAGTGTTCCGTAGTTCTAGTGTTAAAGTAATACAGTAAGGTTTTTAGTTTCTTTAACCCTTTGCAGTCGAGTGGCGATTTTAAGACACCAATCAAAATTGCCAAAAAACTGTTCCTCTTTTAAGGCAAACGAGTCATCAAGCCATTTTCGTATATTTTCGTAACATGCCAAGCTCTGCTCGGCAAGTGCATGTACCATATAAGTAATAATAATGACCAAACAAGTAAGAATCAGATGAAGCCAAGTCTGGTGATTAAATATTTCCCAACTAACGCCTCAACCGTTTCCTTCACCGGTTTTGCTGTATGCGATGGTGCATTATCACGAAGCAAAATCACTTTGTGTTGCCTTTTTTGATATTCCGGTCGTCTTCTGGATCTTTCCCATGGCTTTCAAACATATGGAGACGGCTTCTCGTGTCGCATTTAATGGATTCGCGAATTGTTGTCGCGTTCGAATGTCATCCTCATCTAACGATGCTTGTAATTCGCTGTCTTCAAACTTTCTCGGTGGTCTTCCACGTTATTCGCTTCTCGCCTCAAAATCGCCACAATTTTGTAAACCACTCAAAGCATTGTGATTTACTATGAGCATGCTCGCCGTAAGCTTCGACGAACATTCGATGCGATTCCGCAGAAGTTTTCTTCAAATGATAACAGAAAATCAATGCTGTCCGCAAATCGTAGTTTCCAGGCACAAAAATCGACATGTTCAACGCTATTAAAAACTATACTGTTGTATGAAACCTGTATGGTTGTGTGTTGAAAATCTTTATCAGATGTTTAAACAAGAAAATGACACTATTAACAGACCTGGTATACATAACGGATGTATACGCATTTGCTTCTCCGTGTGACATTCATTTTTATCAATTTACACTTTTATTTTCCCATTAATGTTTATCATTTTTAATTTTGATAATGCGCATATTTTAAAATATAATTTGATTGTTGTAGTCGTGGTTTGATCTCGTCATTATAGCTATTTTAAATCACTGAAAGCACTGTGATATTAGCACTTGACTTTGATGAGCATTCGATACGATTCCGCAGCAGTTTTCTTCAAATCGTAACAGAAAATCAATGCTGTCCGCAAATCGTAGTTTCCAGGCACAAAAATCGACATGTTCAACGTTATTAAAAACTATGCTGTTGTATGAAACTTGTATGAAAGTTGACAATCTTCGTCAGATATCAAAACAAGAAAATGGCGTCAATGACACATCTGGAAAAATTCCGGTTTTATATCTACCAGCCTGGTAAACATCGGAGAATGCATGAAATAATTCCTCTAAGAAATAATCAGCGACAAAATCGTTCTAATCATTGGATCTGCGTAATAAATTACAGTGCAAGGATCAATCCCTGGCCACTGTGAGTTCGTCCGCCAACAAGCCTGTCCTACGTTCTAGAAATAAAACGAAAATTCTCAAAGTAATCCTGTAACGTGCCGTCAGCCACGAATTCCGCTAGAATCGCGCGCGAGGTCGTTTTCTCATCGTGTAACTCGTGTCTCCGCGGTGAGAAAAAAAATGGCAAAAACGTCTGCCAGGCGTTAAGTAGCGCGGGACTCGCAAAACTTGGTAGATCCCTCAAATTGCAATTACTGGCGTCGTGCGGGGAATTTCGATGGATCCGAGAAAAATGCTTAAAACCGGCGAGAATCTCGGCCGTTCGCTGCCAAGGGGAACGGGGGTCGTTCCGGCGAGATTAAGTCTTTCTCTGGTTCTTAACTTAACGGATTGGTTGCACTCGACTAAATTTACCGCATTGTGCCCCGAACATGGTGGCGAGCATCAGCCAGCGAGCGAGTACAGCCGCGCAAATATCTTCATCGGACCAGATCGCGAGGTTTTAAGCCTCCTTCAACAGGATTCCAGTCGACGACGTGGAATCGCGGCGACGTGGATTCGACGATTTTTCCCCCCCTCGCGGGAACACCGTGAAGATAATTTGCAATATTTGCCGTGCCGCCGCAAAAACTCAGGGACCCAGCTGCCACAACCTTCTTCCGAGATCCTCGAACGTCAGAGCCGCGAATTCGAATCCGTGGACCGTCATATCGACGCTCGTTAATCCGCGAACCTCCGCGAACGGTACCTGTCGAACACTTCCGTTAAGAAGGTTCGGAAGCAGTCGAGCCGTTCTCCACGATGAAAATATTAACAATTTTTATATACGTCTACGTGTATTTTATTAATTTAATTCTGCCGTAAACTAGGTGATTCATTTACCAAACACGAAGTTGTTATGTGTGCACGTGCTCGATATTACTTATTACTAGTTTCTAAATTCTTACGTGACATTCTTTAACACTAGAACTACCAAGCCGTGCATTTTTACTGGTCCCTAGTTTTTTCTTTTGCAATTATTGAAGTTATAAAAATGTTTTCATCTGAAATTTTCGTATGTACTTCTCTAATGACGTATATGTTACAATAAGAATTGTATGAAGTTTTAATAGATCTCGTTATTATTAAAAATCCAATGTATATTGTTGGATTTATTGTTCGGTAGTTCTAGTATTAACTTGCTCTTGAGGAACCTAATTCAGCTGATTATTCTACTGAAACTAAAACAGAAGTTGCAGTACACTCCACGAATCAGAAGTTGACGATGAATTTGCCGAAAAAATAACAATGAAACAACATTCAAATATAGAAAACATTTAGCAATCAAAGCATTTGCTCTTAACTGCGCGCTGCGATTCTAATATTCACGGTTGATTTTTTATCTCAGAGTAAAAATAATCAGTTGAATCTCCGCTAATACCTAAATCTCTTGCTATTACTCGTCGGGCGAGGTATAGTTCTATCACAATTTAAGTGAATCTTTTCTCGTAAGACCTTCTATCTGATAAATCTTATTCCATCCGATGTATTCCATTCTGAACTTAAATGTCGAATGTTACAAGACAAAAGGAAATTATTATCGATCACTGTCGGCACAAGTGTGAAACATTAACGAATTCGCTTCCTCCTTGAAGTTCTTTAAAACGACAACACGACGATACAAGATCCTTTCGACAGGTTTAACTCTGCTTAGACTGCCGAATGTCTTATTTACCCGCTGATCAAATTCCTAAACAGAATATAAGCAACATTAAATCTCGTGCACAAGTTAACACTAGAACTACCAAACCAGTCATTTCTACTGGTCCCTAGTTTTTTCTTTCACAATTATTCATGTTATAAAAATATTTTCATCAGAAATTTTCGTATGTACTTCTCTGATGACGTACATGTTACAATAAGAATTGTTTGAAGTTATAATAGATGCAGTCTCGCTATTATTACAAAGCAATGTATATCGTTGGATTTATTTTTCGGTAGTTCTAGTGTTAAAGAAAATATAAATTATTCTTAAGCCATCTGTATCAGGATTACGTAAGAAAGAACTAATGCGAAGAGGAAAGCAGTACTTGCTTTTGAGAAGCTTTGTTTCTAGTGCAATACGTTCCGTCTCATAATTTAAGCATTGCCATCTAGCATGAATTTTACTCTGCACTGGCAAGCACTGTTGAATATTAAATTAACTTTTGGTTTATTTAGCAAACACAAAGTTGTTACATGTGCACATGCTCGATATTACTTATTCACAGTTTCTAAATTATTACGTGATATTGTTGAAGGAAAATATAAATTATATTTAGGTCTTCAATATCAGGAGTATTGAAAATATTAGTCTCATAATCTGAGTATTGCCATGGAGCATGATTCAGATCTTGGAATTTTACTCTACATTGGCAAGTACCGTTGGATGTTAAATTAACTTTTGATAATGAAGCATTTGAATTGTAATGATCGGAACGACATCAATTGTCAAAAATTATAAAATCTCTGGAAAGTTCAAGTCTAGTATATCATAGCTTACTTTTATTCTTATAATAAAATCTAAAGTAGTCTATTTAATATTTAGATCTTGTTAGCGTTTCGTCGCTTCTTTGGTAAGTCAGTCTACTTATTCATTACCCAGAATTCCTGAGTGTGCAGCTACTCAAATAAACTTGATAAAATTTTTGCTCTTTCTATTCGATATACACTTGTAATAGTTAGCTTTATTATTAATAATTTAGTTGTGTATACAGCAATTGAAAGTTGGTTCCTGTATTGTACCTACTGATGTACCTACATCAATTTTATTTTTATTATATCGTAAGATAAATTCGTTCGATTATTTTCACTATCTTCTTTTCATTTGCTAACAGAGTGTTAAATTACGATTAATCAATTATAAAATCATGGACTATAAATAAATTCTAAGCCACAACTAAATCTTTGAAATTCGAACATATTTATATCAGGCAATTCAACGAATTTATGGTATAATTCCATACAACAATAAAATTGTTATATATACAGGAAATATAGTTTTAAATGGCATTATAGCATTTAAAAATAGATACACACAATTTAAAGCAGTGAACATAATAAATAAATTGAAAGACAACGGTGTGCCAGTTTCTGTTTAACAAGAAGATTAAAACAAGCATTCAATTTTTATTTGGCTCCTGTATGCTTCAATCAACATTTTTTAATTTACTTAAAAATTCGCAATCTGTATTCGAGACATAGATTATTATATTAAAAAAATTCTTTTGCTTAGTCTCGTGCTTATAGTTGCAATATAAATATAACATAAATTCCATGAGAGGGCATATTTTGGAATATACTACAATAGTATCGCTCAATCTTCAATCTCGATGATTGTATTGCGAAACAAATTATTTTATTACACTAAATTAAGCAATAAAGCTATTTATTTGTGTCCAATTTATATATTATCTATTGTTTTTTAACTGATTTAAGCAAGAATGACATTTCTATGTGATTCCCATTTCTTGTGATCAATACAGAAAGTACTTTTGCAAGAGTAATTGCATTTTAATAACATTCATTTTCAAGAATTTTAACGTTGACAAGTAACTTACCCAAAGATATCCCTACGTTATTTTTATCGTAAAAAATGTTTTTAATCAGCAAAAGAAGAAAGCAAATTTTTACTCTTATCTCTGCGATTTGCAAATAGAGGACTCAGAAGCCAATCAGTGTCAGTTCCTGAACCTGAAAACTAAGTAGGCATTTGAATCTTAGTTGTAAAATATACCAATGCATATATATATAAAGAATACATTTGTTAAGAGTAAATTAATTCGAGTACAAACAAAAATGTGTAACTCAGTCGCTGTAAGTAATTGTTTCAACAAATTGCTACGAGAAAATTGGATTTACCTGAACTGTGATTTACTTCTAAACCTTTCAAATAATTTGCAAGACTGAGAGTACGGGCAAAGACCTATGTTTATATACTAACGCATAGAAATAAAGAATACATTTATGAACAGACAATTAATTCGAGTACAAACAAAAAGGTAACTAAACTGCTGTAAATTGTTTGAACAAATTAATATGAGAAAATTGGATTTATTTGCACTGATTGACTTTTAAACTTTCAAGTAATCTGCAAAACTGGGAGTATGGGCAAAGATTTATAGTTAAGCAACAAATTACTACCAAGAAGTATAACGCTGGATAGGAATAATAATAAAATGGTTCTATCAATCGCAGTAAAGGTAAAAGCACCAATAATCGACCAGTTACAAAATATTTTCTACGCGATTGATGACTTAAACACTAACTCCAAAACACTTTGACTGTCGTGTCGCTCATATATGGGTAATAGAACTATATGCTAAAAATAAATTTGTACGTTAATGTATTCGTTGCACTAAATTAAGTTGAGATCTGAAGAACACGAGAAAGTTAAAGGATAACTATGTGTCATACATTTTAAGTTTCCAATTTTTGCTTTATTAACACTACAACTACCAAACCAGTCATTTTGACTGGTTCCTAGTTATTTCTTTCGCAATTATTGAAGTTACAAGAATGTTTTCACCAGAAATTTTCGGATGTACTTCTTTAATGACGTATACTTTACAATAAGAATTGTATGAAATTTACAATTGAAATTTACAATTACAAAACCTAGTTATAGTGTTAACCAATTACTTTGACTGTATAGAATTTCTTTGTTCGTTGGACAATTAAAGTGTTAATAGAAAGACTCTATGTATGCAAATGTTGTTTGAACTTCTTACGTTACAATAATTGCGTCGGAAGTTGATATCCTCAAAACGAAAATACTAGTAATTGATAGTAGGTAATAATTGATTAATAATTAATTGTAATTGATTGATAATAAATAGTTAGTTAGCAGTTGGTAATACATTTATTAAATATAAAATTATATGAATTTAACCCTTTTAGTACTGACCGGAAAGATTTAAATCTTGCGAAAAATATAGGATTTACATTTACAATTTCGCAGAGAAATTTATAAAGTAGAATAAGATTTCGATTCTATTATTATTAGAAATCTATACATTAAAATGCAACAATCGCAATTCGCAAGTGAAGCCAACGGCGATATATCGTTGTTAGGCGCTAAAAGAGTTAAGTAACGAAAGATGCAGCCAAAAAAAATTAATTTACAAAATCCACCGTTTGTTAACACGTTGAACGTGGAGCTATTGTACCTAGCTTTCACGTCACACGTTATTTAACTTTAAATGGATAGAATACAACTGTACGTAAGCAAAAGGCTCGCTTACTCTATTTGTGCTTTTCTGTTTTAATCAAATCTATTAAAATAGTGCGAATATTTCTTAATATTGTATAAATTATATATAACACATTAATTTGTAAATTTGATACCATCAATCCCCAGAGACTGACATAGCGTTAACGTGTTATAACCATCTGGCAGTGCCGGAGTCTATTTTGACCCGGAGTATGAAAATTGTGATTTAATTACACAGATTCTAGCGATTAAATGCAATGAAGAAGTGTTAAATTGTTCCACAAAAATTATATTTAAAAAGTTGGTAAATAGACCAGTGGATAGTCCTAAACGTCATTACTTATAAAATAGCAATAATGATTTGTCTTCTGAGGATTAATAAGAACATTTTTGACGTAACAATGCAAAAGCACACCACCAACGTCAGGAAAATCAATTATTCGATATTTCTTATGAGAAACGATTAAATCAAACAATATACCAAGTACAATAAAACATAGCACATCTATTTAGAAGAATTATTAGATCTAAAATCTCTATTTCTCACGACTTTGTGAAGAATGATCAACTGCTGATGCGAGGTCAATGGTGCCTTTGACAGTCTTTCACTTTCCTCTCCGGTTCTTTAACACAATGTTCGGATTAACTCCTTGCAATACCATTTACTTTACTACTGAATATAATTATAACATCTTCGTCATTAAAAATGTTACAAGACAGTGTAAACAAGTTATATCTCTTATACTGCTACAATTTACATCAATACTAAAATATTTATTACAAAAAAATAAACTTTGATTTCATCTAAAAAGAAAGCCATAATATTAATATTTGATGCACTTTGTTTAAAATCTTCGTTACGAGTCTGACTCGTCACAATATAGCAATCCAAATGCATCCAAACACAACTATTTTGAAAATCCTAGTCTTTTTGTTTTTCAGTTATTCCATTTTAAACAATAATTGCTTCAATCACAGTAATGTATTGGTTTTCCATAAAAACAGTCTAATTTAATTTAAATTTCATCGTTTAACAAGCATACAAAATGAAAATTCGTTGCATCCAGTATTATTATAGTTCAACTAATTATAACATCTTCGTTACTAAAAATGTTACAAAGGGGAGTAAACAATTTATATCTTTTATATTGTTACAATTTAGATCAATGATGAAATATTAATTACTGTAGAAACGGAGCAGCTCGGAATGCCAATTAATAAATCTAAATCTGGAGCGTGATTTTAATATGTGTTTTATTATATGGCAACGAATTGAAGAATGAAGAAATGTATAAATCGATATTAACAAAATGCACTCGATTTACAAATGTTTCCTACAAGGCGCTCTAATTTATAGGAGCGAACTTTAAATTAAATATTGGAGTGAAACTTGATTCTCCTTAACAATTACAAAAGAATAAACTTTGATTTCTTCTAAAAAGAAAGCCATAATATTAATATTTGTTCGACATTATTTAAAATATTCGTTACGAGTCTGACTCGTCACGATATGGCAATCCAAATGCGTCCAAACATTCTGAAAATTCTGATTGTTTTGTTTTTTATTGTTTGCATTCATGCATCCAGTATTATCATAATTCAACTAATGACTCAAAGTTACCCTCAGAACATCTGGAAGTATAAAATACCCAAATTCAATCATTTAACCAGTTTATTGTGACGATCTCTTTTCAAAGCGCGCATTAATGTGTGTCGCGAAAATCAAGAGTTTTAGCCAGAGCGTACAGAGATGCATGAATCTATTTCAAATTATTTATAATTTTCATTTGTTTGTTTCATTTCGTCTTGACCTCTAAACATTTTAAACATATTAAAATTTACGAATATAATTTAGTTTTCGCCAGAATTACAATTTAAATATCAAATTGTAACAAAATTTTACGCATGACGGATATAATCGTCATGACACAAAATTCTGCCACATCTCCATGACGGATATAGTCGTCAAACACACTTAACTGGTTAATAGTACAATTTTAGAAACATGAAAGATTCGTTGCCGCTAACTGCGATTAACAAAATCAATCTAATGTAAACATTGTATATAGATTATGTAGTCTCGATTAAGCAGACATGTCTAAAATGGCGAGGAGTTAAAACGGTGTCTAAGAACATCCATCGCGAATTCGTAATATCGAACCGCAACGAAGCGCCGGGTAAATGGCTAAGGAGCGATATAGCAGTGTTATTATTTCAGAAAACTCGCTGGCACCGAAACGGTAGTGTTCGAACGGCAGTTACACGGTAATAACGCGATATTTCGAGGTTCCCGGAGCATTGCTACTAATTTCATATTTCCCGGCTGCGCTCGTCTCCAATTTCCTCTCGTACGGGATAAATGATCTCGACTACTATCGTAATTAGATAAATTAACAGAGCGTGAGTTGAGGCGGCGTGTGCCCGCGCGCGGCGCATATGCACGCGCTCCCAACGAGAGCGGTTTGAGGTCTAGTTATCCGGGACTAGGATCGCTGCATACTGCATCGACTAATTGTAAATAGCGCAGGGCCCGCGAAATAAATGCTTGTTTGCGGGCTAACCAAAGGAATTTAATCAATTCGCGACGAACGTCTGTCCGAAACAGCACATACAGCCGCAGGCAAAAGTTTAAGACGGTCAATTATAGTTTCGATGTTCCAATCCGGTTTGGATACAGTACTTTTATATTCTACCTACTATGCTATATTAATAGAAGACACAATAACTTTTCTAAAACGCAACCAAATGAATTGATTATTTTTTTATAATTAGGGGTTAGGCTGTAAAAGAATATGAACATATCTATTAAGCGTTCCTTTACTTCGCCCTACCTAATTATCTT
>CM052097.1:1244585-1265384 GCA_028453745.1 Agapostemon virescens | reverse complement strand
GAACGCGCTTTAAATCAGACTAACTTTTCTAAAACGCAACCAAATAACTTGATCATCTTTTAACGATTAGAAGCACTTGTTCCTCGCTTTGTAACATCGAGTCAGACTCGTGCCAAATAATTCGAACACATATATTAAGCGTTCTTTTACTTCGTTGTACCTAATTATATTTCCCATACAGAATAATTGCTTGTTTACAGGATAACCATAAGTCCATAAACTTGACCGAAAAGTTTTTAATAATCCTTCAACATGAACAGCAATTATTAGTATGAATCAATAACTCGTCCCTGGTAACGTCATTTCACAACTTCGTCAGAAATTAGAATGTAAAAGGAGATTTCTAAACTTCATTTCGTTATAGCACATTCAACCCCTTACCATACAACATCGTGTTGGTACAAACGTGATGTACAATCTAAACACAGTCTAATAAATATGAATGTCATTAATTTCCCTTAACGCTTTAACCATTCAACCAGCAACCTCAGAAATTCCACAAACTCAAAGTAATTTATTTAACGAAGCAACAATTGAAAAATTCAAATGTCTGATACATAGTTATCCTTCAATCTTCTTATAGTCTTCAGATATCAATTGAATTGAGTGTAACGAAGACATTAGAGTACAAATTTATTTTTGAACATGGACAGATAATTCTGTCACCCATATATGAGTGCCATGGCAGTCAAAATATTCGAAATAATATTCCATTTAGTTGTTGTTGATGTCCACCCATGGAGAAACATATAAGCACGCAACAGTTCTAAATTTTCTTTCTTTTTCAGCAATTTACGAACTCCAAAGAAATTCTAATCACAGTAACCATAAAATAATTCGTGAGCACAAGGAGTTGCAATTCTGTTAACACGTTTAACACGGAGTTATTTTGCCCAGCTTTCGCGACACATTTTATTAAGCTGGAAATGGAAAGTATACAACTGTGCATAAGCAAAAGACTCGCATACCTCATTTGTGATTTCCTATTTCAATCAAATTTATTGGGAGTAGAAATCAATCTTCGCTATTTTTCAGCTTAAATTGAGCATTTATTGCGAAAAAACGGTACCTTATGTTTTATTCAAAGTGTTGTCCATCGTTGGCCACTACTTTTTCTCATCTTTCTGGCAGTATCCGGATACCGCGTCGGAAGAACGCTTCATCTTTTGCCGCTATCCATGAATCGACGCAATTTTCGATATCATCATATGATGTGAAATGCTGCTCGGACAGGCCATGCCTGAACGATCGAAACAAGTAGTAATCAGAAGGAGCAATGTCTTGCGAATACGGCAGATGGGTTAAAACTTCCCAATTAAGTGTTTCCAAGTACATTTTGACCGATGTCTGGCAAGCAGCATTTCACATGTGGGCAATCGGTGTTCAATGTTTCTCGACGTCAGTTCATATGAAACCCAATTTCCTTGCTTTTGAATCATTCCCAATGATTTTAAACGATGTGAAATCGCTCGTCGAGGCACTGATAATGCCAGTGCAAGTTTTTTTTGCGTTCGGCAATTTCAATAGTTCGGTGTTCTTTCAATAATGCTTCGAATTCCGCGTCTTCGTACACTTTCGGCCTTTCACTACGTTCTTTGTCTTCGACATCAAATTCATCGTTCTTAAACTTTTGAAACCACTCAAGACAACTTCTCTCGCTTAATGCCGCCTTACCATATGTTTCTATAAGCAATCGATGCGCCTCAGCTGCAGATTTCTTCAAATTAAAGATTTAAATCAGGTCTATCCGCAAATGACGTTTATTAAAAATATTAAAAATATGCGACGCTGATACAGAATCGCTAATTTTTCGAGGTTATGCTGTTGACAGATGTGCAATCTTATGATATGACGTCTTTTACATGACACTAACCGCTATAACTTATTGGTTGCGCTATTTGATTTCAAACAGCGGAGACTTATTTGTACTGCCTTACTTATTTGTAATGCACAGCAGCCATTTTTGATGCTCGGTAGGTCCAGTGTTAACCTCTTGCATTATGATTTATTTTGGAGTTTATTCCATTAAAGTCGGCGTTCGAAACAATAAAAACAAAATTTGTATTGCTACAAATATAGGTTGAGACTATAGATATCCAAACGAATGTCGATATCGATAGAATACGTGAAATGGTCTGACAAGAGAACATATTCAGATACGAAAATCCGATTTTGATGAAACTTATGAGAACTTATAGCTTTATTCTTTAAAAAATTACTTTTGTTAATATTTTCTTGCGCGACTACATTTCCTATTGAAAAACGCACAATTTAAAAAAAATTCAAATTTTTTTTACCTCTGGTTTCCAAGATATCTCAAATATACCTCAACTTTGAGGGTTGTTTTCACCCCTTCAAAATGGATGGTTGCCGATAAAAAAATACGTGTGAAATATTTTTCAAAGAACTATAAGCTCCCATAAGTTTCATCAAAATCGGATTTTCACATCTGAATATCTTCCCGTATGAGTTACACCATCGTTCCAGTAAGGACGTTGTAGCAAGAACAGAGAAAAGTCGATTATTAGATTTCGTCGTGACTGAACATAATAGACATTCTCTCCTCTTAAAATAAGGATTATATTAATACTAATAGTGTTTTTTGATAATGCCGCGATCACGCAGGAGCCCACATAACAATATGTTTTGTAAGTATTATCAACCTCTTGCTATATCAATTTTTTTTGTGGCTACATTTATTGCAACGTCTTCGTCGTCGTAAGTGTTGCAGAAGAGGCAAGAAAATTACTTACATTGGACAAAAGTAGATGTAAATTTCGGAGTTGGTTAGCAAGTAAAGATTCGAAAATAAAATAAAACATTTGAAACAATGGCAATTTTAATTAAAACTTTACCGACCGGAGTCCTATTAATAGGAGTTTCAATAATTGCACTTAACAGAATAAAGCTTAAAAAACTACGTTTACATTGTAGTTTGTAACGAAATTATTAGATAATGTTACTGAAGATACCTTGAGGATTCTCAATAAAAATTCCTATCAGCGTTGAAAGATCGGTTAAAAAGTTTAAAAATCGCCAGTCGGTAAAGTGTTAACAAATTAGAAACTGCTTGTGAGCAGTTTCGAAACAAAATTTCATAGTTCGGTGAACATTTCGACTGTCCGAGGAGCGAAAAACTTCGAAGAACGACTACGCGAGTGGAACACACATCGTTTGTGTGAAAAAGCTCGTGTTCGTTGTGTCGCAGTTGAAATAATATTGCATTTAAAATGCACATCGATAATCATTCACACACATTAGTGCTAGAGCTGCTAGAAGACATCTGGAAAACTTTAAATTTAGATGACGGAAATACTGCAAGAAACCAATGCTTAAGGGGGGAATACACTTTATAAGATGAAAATTTTAGATTTTTTTTTGTTTGAAATTAATTCCAGTATGTGTCTAGAATAGGTGTATAAAGTTACGGAGCAAAATTTTATGTATTTTGGGAGATACAGCTAGCCGAACAGGTAAGCGTCAGGTGCAAGTGGCGCAAAGCTGAAGCGAAAAGTGAATTAGATAATTTTAATCATCCTAGTTCACTTCACCCAGATGTCCTTAAATATTTAAAACCGATATATGAAGAACTTTCAAAGGAAGATTTATTAACCGGGTGTCTAGGTGGACACACACAGAATTGCGATGAAAGTTCCAATTCAACGGTTTGGCGCCTAAATCCAAAGCATCTAAATTCCGGAGCAAAAATTATCGAAACCTCCGCCTTTATTGCGGCTGGCATTTTTAACGAGGACTACTCAGCTATATTAAAACTAATTAATGTATTAAATATTAATATCGGACAACAATGCAAATTCTTTGCCGATACGTATGACGCGCAGCGCATAACGAGACAGGAACGCCGCAGATAAAGCAGCACAAAAGAGGCACGAATCTCTCGTAGGATGCACCAAATAGAGCAAAATGAATTTTTTGAAACCACATACGGCTTATTATATGGCCTTGGTATAGCGGATTAGTTTCCTCTAGAAGTAAGTGTTCAATAACTACTACTCTAACAGTCGAAAAACTTTAAACGCGTTTTTCTCAATATCATATTTCTGAATCTTGTGTACACGATACAGAACGATCTATTGGTCCAATTGAGCTCCTAAGGCGATTTTTCGTTAAGTAATGATAAAATATCGTCGATGAACTAAAAAAATTCCTATATAGTTACATTTTTTCCTTTCAATTTATATTATAAAGTCGAAATTTTTAGCGAAAAATCGTCTTTTTCAATAAAGCTCAAAATTTTTGCATTTTTGTACTTTTTGTACTTTTTGTTGGATATTTTTTAGTTCATTGACGAGATAATTTTATAAGGATGAAAGAAACTTTTGTTTCCTGTTTCAGATGAAAATTAGAGGCTCTGGGATGTACACAAACTGACGATGCGCGTGACGCGGAGCTGTGCAGATTTATAAATATTGCGAAAAAAAATACATTAATCTTTAAAATAAAAAATTTTTTGTATTGTTTAAATATAGAACATAATATTATGAAAGTTTGAGAATGATTCTCTTTGTAGTTATTGAAAAAAAATTCCTAAAAATCACTATTTTTAGGCGCTCTAAAGTGTATTCCACCCATAATTCCAAAAAAGGACGACTCCCATTTGCTAAAGCTTGTGAACATTGGATATGTCAAGATTCGCAAAAAGTACCACTTTCAAACGAATACAATTTTAATCGTGCCTTTCCCAATGGATTACACTATTATATGTATATTATTATAGACATACAGGGTGGTCCACGTAACGTGTGCGCCGTTATAACTTCCAAAATATGCGTTGCACGAAAGAATGTTATGTACACACGTTACATGGTGTAAGAGGGTACACTATGTAGTGCATTGATTTTTTTTATAGGTGGAGGCGTTTCGGAGATTTGGAGGTCAACTTTGTTTTTCTAAACAGAATACTACATTTTTTATACCAAAATATGGTATAAAAATATATATAAAATATGGTATGGTTGAATAGAGCATCGAATTGTAAGTAAAAAGTATTGACCATTATTAGCTCTAAACCTAATAGCTAACGAGTAATTTCACGTTATTACTTGAAAATTTTCTGCACATAATATCAAGTTGGAGATTCAACCTTATATCACAGATTTTCGTAGGACAGCGATGTTTACGTGATAGCTAACGTGACATTATATATATATATATACTATAATAATATAATAAACAAATATATATTATAGTATATATAATGCACAATATAATAATAACGGATAAATATAATAAACGTCAAAATGGCGGGGACGTAAAATCTCAATGTGGTTTTTTCACTGTTAAGCATGGTGGTGAGGGCGTTATGGTATGAGGGTATATCACTTGCTGTGAACTTTACCTTTTATTATTACGTGTGCTGGAATAAACACTTGTATATGATCATTTCCAATTAGGAATGTAATTTTTAAGTTCTATAATTGTGAGAAAAAGCTGAGAACGGTCATATAAGCACTAATGACAGACTCAGTGAGAATTTATTACATGACGTGCAAGAAAGATTTCGAAGTAATTATAACTAATAAGAATAAGGTAATCCTCGAATGTCGGCATATTGAAAAATACTATGTCACCGTACGCTTTCAATAATATCACTGACGATTACATATTTAAAAATGATAGTG
Organism: Agapostemon virescens; assembly: GCA_028453745.1. Taxonomy (NCBI): domain Eukaryota; kingdom Metazoa; phylum Arthropoda; class Insecta; order Hymenoptera; family Halictidae; genus Agapostemon; species Agapostemon virescens. Next base: position 1,259,742 of record CM052097.1, on the reverse strand, counting down.
ATTCAAAACGTACAGCCCGCGTTGTGAAAAATTGTTTTCAAGAAGAACTCGACCTAAACTGTATTGAAAACTTGAGAGGCTTGGCAAAGAAAAATGTCAAAGATTATTCTTCTAAAAATTATGTATAATATATAGAAAAAGCTTATAGTAACGTTCCTCCAGATAAATGCAAAAAATGAATTTTAAAAATATCTGTGAAATGTTAAAAAGTAACGATCAATGGATAAAATAATAGACTGAAATTAATTTTCTATATGCTTTCGTTAAAAGTTTTTTCTTCTTGTGTGTGGTCTTAAGCTTTTGTCCATGGAAATATAATACAATTCTGCTTTCCTTTTTTATAATATAGTTTACATCTTTAGAAACATAATGCAAAGTTTAATTATTAATATGTAAGTTTTTCATAAAAAATGAATAATTACTTTCTCTTTTCCTTTTCATCGTAACCTATTGTTCGCAACTGTACATTCGCTGCTGCTCCTCTGCCGTTTCTCCATTTTCCTTTCTTGTCGACCAACCTTTTTCTGCGAAACTTCTAAACGACCCGAAACTTTCGCGAAACGGCGGAACTTGCGTTTGCCGGATAGTTCCTTCTTATATCCTGTTCGCTTTTTAATGGTAACATAGAAAATTCTTGTGTTGAAACGCAGCTCGTTTGGCGAACGTAAGAGAACGCGAAGTAATTAGTCTTTTGTATCACTTACTTCACGATTTTTTATTCATTTTTACTATACTTATATGCACGATCCTCAATCATTGTTAATTAAACATAGAATATCTATCGAAATTGTTGAATATTGCAATTCATGCGTTATATTAACAATAGAACTACCAAACCAGTCAAAATGACTGGTCCCTACTTATTTCTTTCGCAATTACTGAAGAAATTATACAGACCTTCCCTTTGTTTGCATAACAATCGTAAGAAGCTGAAGACAATATTGACATTCTTCGTCACTCTTTGAATTGCCAGCGTCAATTATAAACAAAAATTATATAGACTTTTCCTATTTTTGTATAACAATCGTAATAAGCTGAAGACAATATTGACATTCTTCATTATTCTTCGAATTGCCAGCGTCAATTATAAGAAACAAATAATACAGACCTTCTCTTTTTTGTATAACAATCGTAATAAGCTGAAAATAATATTGACATTATTCATTATTCTTCGAATTGCCAGCGTCAATTATAAGCAACAGAAATTATACACATCTTCCCTTTTTGTATAATATTCGTAATAAGCTGAAAATAATATTGACATTCTTCGTCATTCGTCGAATTGTCAGCGTCAATTATAAGAAATAGAAATTATACACATCTCTCTTTTTATATTCTATATTGTCAGCGAGTGCCACGTATCGGCAAATTCTGGTTTCATATTTATGGACCTGGTAAAACTTTCACCTCTCAAATTTTAACCTTCCACTATAATTTTATTTACGTTTGCAGCCGATAAGCGAAGGAAAATTTGCGTTTATTACTGGTTCGCGTTTATTAGTAAGGCCTATAGATATTAACAGTAGATCTACCAAACCAGTCATTTTTAATAGTCTCTATTTATTTCTTTCGCAATTACTGAAGTTATAAAAATGTTTTCATTAGTAATTTTTGGATGTACTTCTTTAATAAGCAACATGTTACAACAAAAATTAAATGAATTTGTTATACAAAAAGGGAAAACGTATATCATTTCTATAGACAGCTGAATGGCTACTTTACCCGCTGATCAAATTCCTAAACAGAATATTAGCAACATTAAATCTCGTGCACAAGTTAACACTAGAACTACCAAACCAGTCATTTCGACTGATCCCTGGTTTTTTCTTTCGCAATTGTTGAAGTTAATAAATGTTTTCATTAGTAAGTTTCTGATGTACTTCTTTAATGAGCCACATGTTTCAACAAAAAATAAATGAAGTTTGAGTAGATATAGTCTTGTTATTATCACAAAGCAATGTATGTCGTTGGATTTATTGTTCAGTGGTTCTAGTGTTAAACGATTGTTTTTTCTTAATATTCTTCTATTATATATTCGATATGTTTTGTGTTCAGACTGATCAATTATTGATTCGAATGTAATTGAAAATATTCTGTTCGTTTATATTATTATTAATAAGCTGCTGTTGCTTAAATCAGAAATGAGATCACGTACTTTATAACTATAACAGAAACTCGATTCTTACAGCGGAGTCAAAGTGTCAATGAACAATGTTAATTTAAAATAATAGTGAAACGGTTCAGAAGGTACAAGTTCAACGAATAACTTTTATTTGTGGAAGTTAACTTGTCGTTTTGACTTGTTACAAGGAACGCTATGCAATAAAAATGTAAATTCAAAATGCTGTCAGAAATTATATTGTCTTTGAAAAATTAAAACTTGAACTCCACTTTTCTGCTTTTGACTCTTCTATTTTTATTGATCTTTCCTTATGATTTTGTACATTTCATGAAGAAACCCAAATTAATCGTGTGCGTACTGTTATTTATTTAAAATAGCAAGTTATTCGGAGTATATGTACCTTATCTGTTACGATATCTGTTTTATATTCCACAAGAAGATATATTATATTTACCAGAATATTGCAACCATCAATGCTATTGCTCAAATGAATGACGATTGCGATATCGTTAATTTGCATTTCGTAATCTTCATGACTAAACTACACATTTTATGCAGTAATGACTTCGTGCAATTTAAAACGATTAAGGAATTAAAAGAATTTAAGAATGTTGATATATTGCCTTCAACTTATTATGGTTGTTATACAAGAAAAGAATGGTCTGTATAATTTCTGTTTCTTATAGTTGACGCTGACAATTCGAAAAATGACGAAAAATGTCAATATTATCTTCAGCTTCTTACGATTGTTATACAAAAAAGGGAATGTCTGTATAATTTCTGTTTCTTTTAGTTGACGCTGGCAATTCAAAGAATAACGAAGAATGTCAATATTATTTTCAACTTATTACGATTGTTGTATCATTAACGCCATTGTCTCGTCTTGACATCTGTCAAAGATTTTCAACTCACAACCATACAAGTTTCATACAAGAGCATAGTTTTTAATACATTGAGCGCCGATCCCGCGATAGTGCGGGTTTTGTAAGTCTGTTACTTGAACTGAACCCGAAAGCTTGCGCGATTTTGTTTCTATTAAATTGTACATGACGAATATTCAATCAAAATATACTATTTTACGAACATATATAAGGTTTTAAATATTTTCTTTCGCTACTCATTGTTCACAACAAGCAAATGAGTTCATAATAAATTAAATGGCTCATATGTTAATAACGTTGAACATGTTGAATTATGTGCCTGATTTCCGGAAAACATGTTATGGACTTTCTGTTACCATTTGAAGAAAACTTCTGCGGAATTTCATCGAATGCTCGTCGAAGCTTACGGCGAGCATGTTCATGGTAAATCACAATGCTTTGAGTGGTTTAAAATATTCAAAAGTGGCGATTTTGATGGAAGAAGCGAAGAATATAGAAGTCCACCGAAAAAGTTTGAAGACATCGAATTGCAAACACAACTCGCGGATCGATTAAATACGACACGAGAAGCCGTCTCCATACGTTTAAAAGCCATGGAAAAGATCCAGAAGACGACCAGAATATCGGAAAAGGCAACACAAAGTGATTTTGCTTCGTGGTAATGCACCATCGCATACAGCAAAACCGGTCAAGGAAACGTTTGATGCGTTTAATTGGGCTCACCAGACTTGGCTCCATGCGATTATTAATTATTTGCATCGATGGGATATTTACTTGCTTCACATCTTACGAAAATGTACGATAATGGCCCGATGACTGGTTCTCCTCAAAAGAGGAACAGTTTTGCTGGCGAGGAATCCACAAATTGTCAGAGAGGTAAGAAAAATGTATAGCAACCGATGGGGCAATACTTTGAATAAAGTATTTAGTTCCACTTTCATACAATAAACATGTATTTTCTATACGAAAGTTCCAGTTTCATATCTACATATCCGGTAAATGTGCCCAAACAACGTCGCCCGTGTTTTCCAAACAAGCAACAAACATTTGCGCCCGACTACCAATTTCTATCTGGCCGGCGACTCTTTTCCCGTTAGATTGTTGCAACAGGCCACTGTGCGCCGAGTTGATACAACCGTTCATCTCCTGGGTATCGATAATTATCGACTTGCTCGCGATCAGCACGGAGTTTCGTATCCACCGTTAATAATCCCATGCTTGCGGGTCCTCCATGGTATGCCACCTGTATTTACTGGTCTCAGCAGATTTTAATGGCGTCATACCGCTCGCAACAGTTATTCAACCGGAGGACCGAGGCTAAGCCGAAAGAGATCCAGCTCGTTCGATGGAGAATCTTCGCGGAGGGGTAGAGCATCGGACCGATAGGAAACGAGGAGAGCGCCGGCTCTTCCTTCGGAAAAGGATACTTAGGATTAATCAGGAATGCTGTAATTGAATTTAACGTCCGAATTGAGTATTTTCGCTTACAAAGAGCCGAAAGAGAGAGCGAGAGAGAGAGACTGGGAGAGAGAAAGAGAGAGCGAGAGAGAGAGAGAGAAAGAGAAAGAGAAAGAGAGTGAGAGAGAGAGAGAGAGAGAGAGAGAGAGAGAGAGAGAGAGAGAGAAGGAGAAAGGGGTGATAGAGAGGAGAAGGGGCGTCGAGGAAGCCGGGGGTCGGACCGGAGGGATAAGGTTGAAGAAGCGGCCGAGAACGAGGACGGGCCGTGTAATTGGAAAAGCTTCGGATTAACAATTTTGCAGAACTCGGCGAAAATGTTCGCGAAAAGAGGATTCCCGGAGCAATGAGATCCTTTCGTTCACGAGACCCGTAGGCAGGCTACGCGCGGCCACGACGATGGGCACAGTTTATCGACGATGGAAGTGGGCCTCTTCCGGGAAATCGGGTTTGAGAAATTCGTTTAAGAGCATTTTGCATCGATCAAGCTCCCTGCCATCCCCTTTCAAACCTGTTTCTTTATTTTCGAACGTGTTCTCGTTTTAACAACGAACCTTATTCATTCCACGATAAAATCGCGTTGATTTTTCCACGTAGATTGAAAGCGGGTGTGATAAATACACTGCGGATCTTGATGCGTAATAAACGTTTAATAGACTCGTAAGAAGTTGAAGACAATATTGACATTCTTCGTCATTCTTCGAATTGTCAGCGTCAATTATAAGAAACAGAAATTATACAGACCTTCCCTTTTTTGTATAACAATCGCAAGAAGCTGAAGACAATATTGACATTCTTTGTTATTCTGCGAATTGCCAGCGTCAATTATAAGCAGTACAAATTATACACATCTTCCTTGTTTTGCTATAACAATTGTCATAAGCTGAAAATAATATTGACATCCTTCGTTATTTTTCGAATTGTCTCAAGTGTCAATTATAAGAAACAGAAATTGTACACATCTTTGTTTTGATACTCTATATTGCCAGCTAGTGCCACGTATGGGCAAATTCCGATTTCATATTTGCGGGTCTGGTAAAACTTTCTCCTCTGAGATTTTAATTTTGCACCCCAATTTTCTTTACGTCTGCAACCGATAAGCGAAAGAAAATTTGCGTTTATTAGTAAGGCTTATACAGAGTGGTTGGTAACTGGTGGTACAAGCGAAAAGGGGGTGATTCTACATGAAAAAATAAGTCGAAAATATAGAATAAAACTTTTTCGTTTGAGGCTTTGTTTTCGAGAAAATCGACTTTGAATTTTTAAATTTTATACATTAAAACAATCGAATACATTAGAAAGTGTTCATCGAAATTTAATTAGAATAGCAGAAGTATGTGTTCGGCAGAATGGGCAACATTTTCAGTAATTTTTGTAATAATAAACTTTGTGATTACTTCGTAATTTACGTGTCCCATCGAGACAACGATCTACAGTGAGATCCGTTATAACGAGACATGATCAGGTGCACGCGTACTTTGCGAAAATTCAAAGTCGATTTTCTCGAAAACAAAGCCTCAAACGAAAAATTTTTATTCTATATTTTCGACTTATTTTTTCATGTAGAATCACCCCCTTTCGCTTGTACCATCAGTTACCAATCACCCTGTATATTAACACTAGAACTACCAAACCAGTCGTTTTGACTGGTCCCTACTTATTTCTTTCGCAATTACTGAAGTTATAAAAATGTTTTCATTAATAATTTTCGGATGTACTTCCTTAATGAGCTATATGTTACAACAAAAATTCAATGAATTTGTTATACCAAAAGGGAAAATGTATATCATTTCTATTGCTTATAATTGACGCTAACAATTCAAAGAATGGCGAAGAATGTCAATATTGTTTTCAGCTTATTACGATTGTTATACAAAAAAAGAAAGGTCTATATAATTTCTGCTTAAACAGCTGAATGTCTTCTTTACTCGGTGATCAAATTCCTAAACAGAATATAAGCAACATTAAATCTCGTGCACAAGTTAACACTAGAACTACCAAACCAGTCATTTCGACTGGTCCTTAGTTTTTTCTTTCGCAATCATTAAAGTTGTAAAAATGTTTTCGTCAGAAATATTCGGATGTACATCTTTAATAACGTACACGTTATAATAAGAATTGTATAAAGTTTTTATAGATGCAGTCTCATTATTATTGCAAAGCAATTTACATCGTTGGATTTATTGTTCGGTAGTTCTTGTGTTAATATACAGTCATTGGAGAACATATTTTCTGTTTCTTTTGGGAAAATACGAAATAATATATTAATATCACAGAGGTGGAATTTTCTTTCGATGTAAAAGAAAAGGATAATATTTATTAGGTTGTTCGGAAAGTAATTTCGTTTTTTCCCAACAGAGGACTTAATTGTATTTTTTCACAGCCAACTTCACACTTAAGCCGCATAATCATTATATATTTTGACAGCTGATATTGCAAGGCTTACTGATTGATGGTGTTCTATCAAATATGAAAAGTGAAAAACAGCATTTTCGGCATATTTTATTTTACTTATATTTACTATCGAAATGGTAAAAATGCTGTTCACGTGAGAAAAAAATTGTCCGATGTGTATGGAGAAGATGCATTGACAGAACGCTGGTGCCAAAACTGGTTTGCAAAAAATTTCGATCCGGCAATTTTGATGTTGAAAACGCGCTACGTTCTGGAAGACCACTTAAAACTGATGAAGACACAATGACGGCATTAATTGATGCAAACCGGCGAATAACAGCTCGTGAGATCGCTGAGAGATTAAATTTACCGGACTCGACCGTTCATGATCATTTGAAACGCCTAGATTTAATTGCAAAGCTCGTCATATGGGTTTCTCAAAACGAAATTACTTTCCGAACAACCTAATACATTTGACAGATTACATTTGAAATCGCCGTCACGAGTCTGACTCGATATTGTGCAAGGGGTTGAGGTTGTTTTAAAATTAAAACTTATGACCTGGTAAATACAAAATAGCTACACTACTTTAACTTTAATCAATGCTTTATTTTAATGTAAGTTGAAAGGAACGTATTTACTTGTTCGACTCGATCACGCAGAATGAATGTAACAAATAGCACAATGTGTGAAAGATTACAACAATATCTTTTTCCGAAATTATGAGAGGATTCATTTGTAGACGCCATATATCGTTCGATCAAGAATACATCCCAGCGAATAATATTGCTCGCACGTCAGCAACACCGATACGTCCAATATCAAAATTCGGTGGCGTTCATTCACGTTCGCATACGAGTCGAATCTTGCGAATGAAAAGTGAGCGAAGCATTTATTCCGTTAATTCGTGTTCTTCTCGTTGCATCGAGAAGGCTGTATTAGCACCGGCGCCCATTAATCCAATAATTTATTAACGGTTGCAGGTGTTTCGAGGTATTCGGAGGTAAGGAACGCGGACCACCCAAGGCTCGTCAGAAAGACGACAAGATAATTTCTAGCTCTCAAAAAAGTCAGCCAGTCATCGCCTCTAACTGGTAGTCCTTCTCTTAATCTCCGTTCCATGAGCCCTCGAGTATCCGCGACCACTCGAGCTTCTCACAATGCTCTGGCCGGCGCCGTGGTATCTCATTCTTAGTTCTCTGGATAGATGCGTTGCATTAAACGCGTCTAAATGACGCGCGGAAGTGCATTCTCTTGCACGGAGCGAGGAGCTTTGTGATCCGGGGGAGAGCCGCACCAAGAAAATCCGTGCGTCCCTTTTCTCTTAGGTTGTTGCATGTGAAATGTCCGATCCGCAATAGTACATTTATGCAAATTGTCCGATCCTGAATAGTATATTTATGCGAACATTAATTTTCCATTAACCGTTTTAGTACCAAGCAGCGCGATCGCGCTCTTCAGATTTTGTGTCGAAAAATCCCAGTACATTTCGGAGTGCTGTGGACAACTGACGGTGCAGTCATCGACTGTCGAAGTAACGCGCTGAGATTTACTGACGCACGTACATCACACAGCTCCTTCTTTTAATCCCTTGACGTACAAATAAAATGGAATTTGACGCGTCCGAAGAATACTATTTAACTGGCTCAACTGAACACATATATATGCACGCTCGGAAACGGAACATTTTATTTCGAAATTTACATTGCTGTATAATATTTAATCAGGTTGATATATAATGTTAATGGGCGGTAATTGAGTAACATTATAACATAATAAATTAATAATTCTGTGAAGTATGATACATTTCAAAGCATTTTGGAATATGTAATGGAACTAGACATTTTTTACACAGCCAAGTTGTTTCGCTTCTTACATTATTTTTTATACACAGATGGCATCTCTTTGCAGGATGTTCCTGTTTGTTAGTGGAAGGTATATGTTCTCAAAAATGTGCCTAATGTTTTGCCTGTAATCGAATTGAATACTCACTTTGCGACGGTCTGCCGCGTGTTGACCAATTAGGAAGTGACAAATTGTGTAGCACATCTTCTGTGATATTCGATTAAAAATCTACAATCGATTGGTTCGTTGAATTAGGCAACTTAGAATACAGAACATAAGCATTATAAACAGCTATGTCGAGCAGATAAAAGAACATCTTTTTATATCTCTTGATAGTCGAATCGAATCGAAATCGATGCACGATTTTCGGCGTCCGCCAGAGACAGCTCTCGACGTCTCGGAGACATCAAAGTCTACAATGGCACATGAAACGGATGATGTATAACAGACGTCATTGTATGCCAACGGGTTAATGTGAATAATATAAATAAAACATTTTGTATTTCATTGTTATCTTCTCAATAATTTTTATCGAACATAATTTGAAATATTTATAAACTTACAGTGCGCATATATAATAATACAGATGTATTTCATAAAATAACGAATTACAAATTAAAAATATTTTTTATGTTATGAACGAACAATTTAAATGGAGAGTAATACTTATAGTTTGTAACATCGGTGTTTATCAAAACATATTGGATGAATTTCTTTTCTACATTGCACACAAATTAAATGTGATCTTTTTACTTCATTTACGGTGCTACAGACTACGCATCGTAGCAAGTTACGTTGTGGCAGCTTTACTAAACCAAATGTTTTTTCCTTTACATGTTTCTTCGCGATGGATTAAGACAAGCGTTATCGCACCGCTTGTGTCTTTTCGTACTCATTTAGAGAAAGGTTGCGCTATTCGGAATTTTTCGACAGTGTTTTTTCAGTACCCTTCAGGACTCAAACGGTTAAAGCACGCAGTATAGTGATCGCCATTTTCTGTCCACGAAGGACGAGTTTCTCTATTACAGTTCAGTAAAGTTGTATTTGTTTGGTCGTTCACGTTCTTCATTTGCGGGATTGTCGTCTCTTTCTTGTAATTGACTAACGGTGCGTTCATTTACTATCATGTTATGATTAGACGTCACATTGCGTTGTCTAGAGACGTCGTGATTACGCACTAACTCATTTATCACTATCATGGTCGGGATTCAACTCCATTCACGACCATGATCGTGATTGTTTTGCGTCGACTGAAGCTACTGCGTGTGATGATAGCGTTCATGATTATATCGCATGGTTCGTTTGATCTTGAAACTTGATTGTTGAATTGTTTTTGTACAAAATGCTTCAACAGTGTAGAGAGAATTCGTCCGCTAATAATTTTTCTGCTTGCCTCGAGGAAAAGGCAAATCGTTCCTTTTATTCATTAAAAATCTACAGTGTAAAATATCTGCAATAAAAACTAGCATTATTGTAACTACAATAAAAACTATCGTTAATACAAAAATCTGCACGTAATGAAATACTTTTAAATTAAAAGCCGGCATATTTTAAGATTCTCGATACTGTTGCATCACGTTACAAACATTGACATAATTTTTAAAATATGAAATAGTTTTTTCATGAATATTGAAGGCAAGGCTTTTCATACAGTAATTATTGTAGATTTAAATTATAAAATATGTGGTTTTATCCAAAATAGACTTTATTTAGTTTCAATTACACAAATAAATTTTACAGTTTGATTTTCTATTTTAAGGACACTACATATGTACATATACATATTTATCTAGCACATATATATTTTCCTTCATATTACATTAAATATATATACATATAGATCGCTGGTATTTAATACACATTCTGTAAAACCTTATTTATATGTCTCGAGCATTTTAGTCAAGGAAAAACATATTTTTACGTCTTCGGTCGCTAATGTGTTTAGTAGTCAATGATATTTATTATCTCGTTGCCGGCTATTAGGCTGCACGTTGTAAACAAAGATCAACCTTGACATTTCCTTTGAAGAGTCGCCTTGTTTATCTCGAGTTTCATTTATTTTAGTTGAGAAATTGCAATACTAGAGACTGTAACAATCTCGTTGAATTTTGTTTGGTGCTTTCAAACTTATTTCATTCCAGAATGCTTTTAACAGTTCATGAAAAAGTCGAATCAGTTTGTCCTGCGCGGTGGGACTTTATCCGATGCAGAAATGATTGAGGAATTTTTGATGTTTTGCAACAGTGAATAACCTAATGTGATATATCGTTAAATTTGTCTTAGAAAATGCTATTGTGTTATGACAAATAAAACGTAAGATTTATTTAAAATAATAAATTTGACTTTCAAACTCCCTTTGCTATTCGAATCTTGAAAAAATTATAACATACGATTGCCGCTTCCGTACCGAACAACTTCTGTAAACAAATTTCTTCGTAACTACATTGCGTCACGAGATACTACAGATTCTCAGATAAAGGTAACACGCTGTGTATATTCAGAAATTGGACAATACATATGTAACGACCTAATATTCAGAGAACATTAATTTTGCTACAGTTTTATTGGAAGCTTCCAAGTTGTAACATCAGTATTGAATATTAAAACATTTAGAATCGCAAATTATTGTTAACCATTCCAATTTTTGTATGTTTTACTCAGAAAAGGAAGAAAATGGCGAAGGGGGAAGAACTGTGCAAAAATTAACTTCCTTATTGTAAAACTGAGTGAACGATATTCTACTTCGACCTTGTATACTTTTGGAGTGAACTACACCTTGTGGACAACAACTTTAAATTGTTTCTATAATATTTGCATTGTGACTGAATTATTTGACTCGGCCAAACACCGTTTCGATTGAACGTGGCCAGCAAAAACGAACTTCCTTGCTGCAAGAACGAGTGATCAACATTCTACTTTGATCTTATATACTTTTGAAGTGAATTACACCCTGTTAACAACAACTTTAAATTGTTTCTACGATATTTAGACTCTGATTGAATTATTTGACTCGGCCAAACACCGTTCTGTTCCAACATGGCCAGCAATAACATATTTAAATTGTATTCAACAATTATCAATAATCCAAGAACAGCATCTTTTCTCAAAGAATCTACGAACGTCAGAACGCATATCAAGGTGGTCCAGGAAACCATCTTGACGGCAGTGATTCCGCGCGATCGCGATGTATCAGTGCGACATGCGAGTTGCCGAGTAATCTTCTTCCAAAATTCCCTATCGGTCGTCCACTGGTGGAGAGTGAAACTTTCGAAAATCTAGTTGATTTTTCTAAAATCTTTAGTGATTTTCAAGGTTTGTTAAACGGACAACAGATGGCAGCATCAATCTAGTCGGTAATTCCGAACGTGCTGCCGTCTGCGCGCCACGAATCGAACTGAATTCCGGTCAATTCTTTTCCCCTTTCCGGAGAGGGAAATAATGCTCACCATTTTGCAAGAGGCCGTCTGCGCTCGGCGTCGCATCGCGAAGATCGGCGTCGCGACGCCGTTGCGCGCGGCCTGTACAATACTCGTCAAATTACATGAGCGCGACCCTTTGTGCCCGGAAACGCTCGCAGGACACACGCTTCCGTCGCCCCGAGGCTAGAACGTTCGCGTCCTCGGGAACAAAAATCGCGATTTACATCCCTTCAATGTTCGACAAATGAATATTGTTCGTAGGACGACGAGCAACGTTCGCGAATCCGAATTCTTCCCTGTCGACGGGCGAAAAGCTCGGATTCCCGTTGATCGCGACGAAGAGTCCGAACTGTCCTGTCCGGTCCATCATCCATCAGGAATCGTCCGGTTATTATCAAAATGCTTTGACGTACAATTTTTCACTTAGCACTTTAACTACCATGTCACCCATATATGGGTGACAGAATTATTTGTCCATGTTTAAAAATAAATTTGTACGCTAATATATTCGTTGTACTCAATTTAGTTTATATCTGGAGACTACAAGAAAGTTAAAGGATAACTATGTGTCAAACATTTTAAGTTTTCAATTGTTTCTACATTAAATAAATTACATGGATTTTGTGGAATTTTTTAGGCTGTTGGTTGGGCAGTTAAAGTGTTAATTTTAGTTTCAATGTTTACGTATCCGAATCGTTCTTGAAATGCAATGCAGAGACTGAAAATTATTCAAACGTTGATTCGATGGAATTTGAATTTCTTTGGGAAAAGATTCGACGAGGTTTCCAAGTAACTAATTGTGTTATAGTAAAAATTACTCTGCTGACCTTTATGCAAAATAAGAAATTGTTACGTATCCGAATCGTTCTTGAAATGCGATGCAGAGACTAAGAATTGTTCGAACATTGATTCGATGGAATTTGAATTTCTTTGGGAAAAGATCCGACGAGGTTTTCAAGTAACTAATTGTGTTATAGTAATAACTAATCTGTTGAGCTCTATGCAGAATAAAAAATTTGTGCCTTAACACATTCCGTGCTTAGCATAACATCGGTGGTATACGGTGACACGTTTATTTAATGCGCTAAAGATATATATTTTATAGTAAATTTATAATTAAAGTTTATAGTTCCAATTTCAATTCTAGATGATAAAGCGTAATGAAGATAGGCTCAAAGAAAGAGAAATAAAGAAAAATAATACGGAAATAATAAATGAAATTATTCTTAATTTTAATATTTTATAAGCCAGATCGAAAGAATGAGATATTATAAAAATGTAGTGTAGAATAAAGCAAATAAGTTTGTAATAATACATAAATCTTTAGTTACTATTTAATTGGCCCGTAAGAAAGGCCGAGCGAAAGTAAATAAATATGTACTTCTTTCATTAATAATTTTTAAATGTTTAAAATAATTTGATAATCTTCCCGCGTTGACGGAGTCTATTTTGACACAGAGCAATAACATCGTCACTTAGTTACACGGTTTCCAGCAATTAAATGTAACAAATAGCTGTTACATTGGAATCAACAGAAAGAATAATGTGTTTGCAAGAAACACCTTCAAAAATGTATTTTAAAGATTTTATTAAAAAAAGAAACAGCGAAGAATAATCATCACTTTTAGCATCATTCACTTTTAAATTATTAAAATGGTCAGCCATTCAAAGGTTGGTATTCTTATAATTGTAAATCGCATCTACTCAAATTAATCATAATTGTATAAAATCCGTGGTCAAACAATGACTAAAGGGTTATCAAAGTTTGACATCAATTTTCTAAAATATTTTCTTACGTTTGCGTCAAAGCCATCGCCAAAAATTTAAGCAATTAAGAGTGGTTGTTTAAACGTGAGGTTTACAAATAATTCTTTACGCATGCTTTTGGATGATAGCATCTACATCCTTTAAAAAAGATCATTTCCCTAAAACCCTGTTTAATTTTTACATTTCACGAGTTAGGTGACGCAGTAAAGTACAAATATTGTACAAATATCGCACAAATATAATATATATTATACAAATATAAAGAACAAATATTGTTTAACATAAATTAAAATAAGTAATACATCGAAATCGGGTTGAAATAGCGTTGTAAAAATATGTAAAATATGTAAAAATAAGGTTTACCGTGTGAATGTATTATGTGTATTAGAAGGTAGTGGTTATGTTTATTACACAAACGATTTAATGAGTAGCAGTTTTTGTAGAGACACAAAATTCCGTATGAAGTTTGTCGTAAATGATCTTGTACCTCGCGTCTGGGTTAAGCCTCGGTAAGGTAACATTATTTTTCGCTTTTTATGCCATTATAGTTCGTTTGATGGCAGAGTCTATGCTTTCGAGGACTGCAATATACTTGTACGTCCGAGTTACGAGAACGTTTGAAGCCTTTGTTCCTGAAAAAAAGCATTTTTGTTTTAGAACAAGTGCTTCTTCTTTATTATCACTTCATCCGAGTGTTACAAAATATTTATCAGGTAATATCTACGCTATTATCGAATACAAGAGTATTTATTAGTAACAGTGCACTAATATTAATACAATTATCGATTTTCTTTTAACCAAAAATTTGACAGTTAAGGAAGTATAAATACAATGTAAAGAAGCCTCATATAAACTGTTAAACGCTAAAATTAGAAGCTCTAAACTAGACTAATATACATTGCTCTATAGTAATGATAAAATTGCATTTGTTCAAAGTTTTCACAATTTTTTTGTTAATGTGTGCCTCAATACGAAGGTTTGCATAAAAATTTTCGTGCAAACATTCTCATAATTTTGATTAGAATTGCAAGGAAAAAGCAGCAATAAGTCAATTTTGAGTCGTCTGGTAGTTCTGGAGTTATGAAGAAAAGAATTAATCCAATTCAATGTAGAAAAATTAATATAACGTGCACTATTGGAGATGATTATGAAAGTTCTCTATACCAACCATGTAAATGGAAAAGCAATACGTAATTGTATGCTATTGAAATAAATTATTGCCAAATTATAGCAATTTTTCATATAACGTCTTTTATAATAGCTCCAAATTTAAT
>CM052097.1:1158495-1239585 GCA_028453745.1 Agapostemon virescens | reverse complement strand
AATCTTTTGTCTTTTACTAAAGATTTCCGTGGAAGGGAGCAGTTGATGAGTTTAATTTGACTATTTTTTATTTCAGACATTCTTTTATTTCAAATACTGCATTTGTCCGAAACGTTTTGTAAACAAGACGAATGTCTTACATAGACTGTGAGGTGAAATGACTGACCACTTGGAAAATGAAATGAATAATATATACACAGGGTGTCCCAGGGTTTAAGGACCGAACTTAGTCAATATATTCTATGGCACGAAATAAGAAAACAATATTGTGTAAACAGAGGTCGCACAGAGCTTTACTAATACTTTACCGACCGGCGAGTATTTCAGGAAAACTTTTCAATAGATCTCTCAACGCTGACAGCAATTTTTATTGTAATTCAGCATGACATCCTTAGAAATTACAATATAAAAGCAGTTTATTAGGCTTCATTTTGTTACAGTGCAACTATTCAAAGTTCTGATAACAGGCTTCCGGTCGGTAAAGTGTAAAAGTGGGAATATAAATAGTTCATATGCACATCAAGATCGCCCCATCTTACGCCACTTGACTTTTATCTGTGGGCAATTTTGAATGATACGGTGTCAAACACCACTAAATTCACGTAATGAATTAACCCTTTGGCCTACTATTTATTTTCTGATCACAGTGACTAGATTTCGTAGCTATTCTCCACCGTTTGTATGCGGTCAGAGATTAAATAGAATGTTATTTCGGTTTAAAGAAAATTAAAGAAACATATTTTTCAAAGATTTTGTTCAAGCCTGCCTCGTTCTAGAGCAAGGGGTTAATACGAAAGAGTAATAATGCATTCAATGAAATGACAGAATAGAAACGAAATTCGCACAGTTGTAAATTCGATCTTTGATCGCGTATTAATTACGTATTATCTAGCAAGGTCGACATTTTGAAATGGAGTATCAATTAACTCTAAAACTAACTCTACTAACTATCTAACTAATAATATAACTAACTAATAATAATATAAAACTGATAACAATACAAAACTAAATAATAACTAACTAATATCGATTAACTCTAAGAAATGACGATGTAAAGTAGTAAATACATTGATCTATTCGAGCCAATGCTCGCAGTAACAGCAAGTCGGTTACCATTCCTATATTACTTGAATTATTTAGTGCCATAAAATATACTGGCAAAGTTTGATCCTTAAGCCCTGGGACACCCTGTATATTTGTGAAAGAAAGGAAGAAACAGGATAGACAGACGCGCACACGATACACATCGTCATTGATTTAAACAAACAAAATCACCTTGCATACATGCACGTACACGCTTTAAACTTAAACAATAGATTGGTATATTTCGTAGAAAGGGTGTCATTTTTGACACGATCTCTGACATTCGCCACCATATAGCAAAATCATTTTTTCACGATTTTTTTAAACATATTTGGGATCTTAACCCTTGTCACTCTAAAAATATTGCAGAATGATTTTTATACAAGTACCTTTGTTAATTTTAAAGCGATGAATAGAAACATTGCATACGTTTCACGAGGCAGTTTTTTATTTAAATTTCATCGTCACTATTGTCTGCATTTTCGTTCATGTTTGCACGGTTTGTATTTAACTTTAGATTTGACTAAAAAATGACTGGCTTAAGGTTGATAGCATTAATGCCGGTCCTACTGGTAAGGGTAAATTGCAGTCAAAATGTTAATAACAAATAGCGATACTTGAAAGCTGTTTTCGTAAATCTATTGTTTACTAAATATTACATGGCTTCGCTCTTTAAACTATTACGTTGGCTGTAATAGTTTTCAAAATATATAATAAAATATGTCTTTCAGATTTCTTTTTCTATCATTAATTTTGATTTACAATTTTTTGCAGATTCAAATTTTGATTTAAAGAAAGTAGAAAGACTGAACTTCTCATGTGAAGCAAATATTTTGCAATTATTACAGTTCTACTGAAGATTTACTACCTGGCTATTTAAGAGGTTTACAAAAATACTAAATTATTAATACTTCAAGGACATTAAGACTCAAACATATATTAGAAGATTCTATATTTATCGTACACTTAAAACTTCGGTGCAATTTAATAATTTGGTCATTGTTAAACTTGTACTGAAAATTGATTAACTTACTGATTTAGAGATTTACAAAAATAGTAATACGTTATAAATATTTCAGGAACATGAAGACTTGAAATATATTAAAAGATTCTAGATTTATTATACGCTTAACGTTTAAGTGCATTTTAATAATTTTGTCATTGTTAAACTTTAAAATTAAAATTACAAAAGTACAAAGTTATTGATTATTCAAAGATATCAAGAAATAAATATATATTATAAGATCATATATTTATCATAAACTTACGATTTAAGTGCACTTTAATAATTTCGTCATTATTAAACTTGGACTGAAGATTGATTAACTTGGAGCTTAAGCGATTGACAAAAGTACTAAGTTATCCTTGTCTATCCTAGACAATATTCTATACACATCATACACTTAAGATTTAAGTTCATCGTAATAAATTTGCAAGTTATTTCTATTAATTATAAGAATATCGTCGAACAGGTGTCAGTTCACTGTCGAAATACCTAACTTGTAAACGTTAACAATTATGATTTAATATTTTTTAGTGTACAAATCTTTGTGTACGGTTCTCACCATAAACATTGATCACATTGACAGAGTTATTTTTGTTAATTTGAAAATGAATTTTGAGCTAATTATGACATTCGAATACTGTGCGTTCGAGAAACATGATTCGATTACTTGGATCGTTCGAATAAAAAAGTCTACTATCGTTTCTTCGTTCGCATAAGAATTAATGTTCGCATAACTGGGTATATTCGCTTGTTCGAATACAGTTGGGATAAGCGTATATGATGCTTACGAGCACTCGATGCGCATAACAGGGGCTCAGCTACGAGTTCAGTAAACTGGACATTTCGATGATACTGATTCGGATAAATGGAGTCCCTCTGTATTGATGGCCACCAATTGCGTTTATGACGCCTGCCGTATGGCTTCAGAAACCCAGTTAAAATTTCAGTAGCAGTGTGAGAACAAATGTTCATTACTGCAAACTCTGGGATTTTTAACCCTTTGCACTTCAAGCAATTTTAATTCCAAGCCATTTTTGTCCAACAATAATTTTATTGTACATGCTTCGCTTACGTGCTACTTATAAATTTTTACGGATTTCTTAAATGCAAACACAGTGACGTAAAATAAATAATAGAATGGCAAATTTTAGAGTTGCCTCAAAAGAGTCATTGGAGTGCGAAGGGTTGATGGTTATCTCATTTCGAAAGATGTGAAAAGCAAGACAAAGTTTAACACTAGAACTACCGAACAATAAATCCAACGATATACATTGCTTCGTGATAATAACAAGACTACATCTTTTCAAACTTCATTCAATTTTTATTTTAACATGTTGTTCATTAAAGAAGTACATCGTAAAATGACTAACGAAAACATTTTATAACTTCAGTAATTGCGAAAGAAATAAGTAAGGACCAGTCATTTGGACTGGTTTGGTAGTACTAGTGTTAATACTAAATGAATATTCTGAAATTTATATAAATGATTTTATTAGTATTCTTGAATTTTAATATGAGTGATTTGTACGAGTATCTTTAAATTTATATGAATGATTTTATAAGTAATGCATTTATACCAAATTACGTACCTTTGTAATAGGAAACACTAGGCCGATTGAAAAAAACTAAACAAAGTTTTAATTTCATGTGGTTTGTTATTTGTAATGGTTTGTCACTATTTATTAGGAGTTATATAACATTTTGAGATAATCAATTTCGTTTGCATTTCTACACAGTAGCAGACATTATTTGTGATTCAACCTAACATAATTCTATTAAATTTTCTTTCGTAGTGGACTACTTATGGCAGAAAATGTGCAATGGAGGAACTAATTCTTTATGAAATAAATGTAGCTGTATCAAAATATAAATTTTCTTTTCTCTTCTGTAACATTTTCGGTGACAAGGGTGTTAGAATAACTGTAGTCGAAGAAAATGGTATGACAACGGGTTAATTCGTAATTCGATGGAATTGCTTTTTGCGATTGCTTCTGTGTAAGAAATAAAGTACGCATGATACGTTAGTATTGTTTATTTATCTTGTACAAAATACAATATCATAATGATTAACAATTCGAGGATTGTTAATGATACACTGTTGAGTACAAAATGGCTGATTTGATAGTGCTCTTACGGAAACATTGTGAACCTTACATGTTTGCATAAATCTAACAATCATATTTAAGGAGAAACCTTCCATCGTATGCAAACTAATTTTTTAACAAATTGTCTAGATCAATTGCAATGTTTATTTTAGAATAAAATAGCTATTTGCAGTTGATGACGACAAAGTGGCGTAATGCATTAATCGAAAATATTTATTTGCGTATTCTCTTTAAATACGAATAGAGAACAATTATCACATATTATTATTTTAACAATGATATGTATATTTAATTAAGTATTAATGAAACATGTAATTATGAATCAGTGTATCCAAATATGAATTGCACGAGGGATATTCTTCACTGTTTATCTTTAGAACGAATAACAGTACTTTCATAACATGATCGACAAACAATTAAAATCATGTTAGACTGTGTACAGATGGTGCAATATTTTTTATTAAATAGCTAAGAGCAGAATTTTAGCGAATCCACACTTGACAAACAAAAATAAATGTCACAAATAATTAGGAAACGCCTAAAAAGCAACGACATCTTGCGCTCTACAAATTCATAATACAATATAAAAAGTAATAAAAGGTACTACTTCCAAAACACAAACAAAGATGCTAGAATTAACACTTTATCGACCGGAAGCCTGTTATTAGACAATTAAGTAACAACATTATTAGACAATATTATTGGGGATGCATTGTTGATTCGCAATAAAAATTTCTGTCAGCGTTGAAAGAGCCATTAAAAAGTTTTCAGTCATGGATCATGGGCCTTACAAAAATTCTGAAATAGTCGCCGGTCGATAAAATATTAAATGCCAGAAACTCAAAGATGCCTTAAAAAAGAAAGATTTCAAAACAGATCGTCCATATCGATCAAAATCTGTTTCTCAGCACTAAACCTACCGCCACCGATCTAACTGACCGGCTTTAGATTTCTAGTTTCCCAATTACTGAAATTCTACAGTTACTTTCGTATGAAATAATTATATAACTTATTTACTATACTTGTAGATTGTAATATGAACCGCGAAGAGTTCAAATAAATTGAATCTTATCATTTGTACAAGATCAAAAATAAACCAGTTACTTTTCAGACTCGGTCGGTTTACCATTCCAGCGTGCATTATCAAATTCCGCGATGTAGAGGCGACTTCATCGCTCTGCTTAAGAAGCAATATCGAATAAATCCTCAAACGATAAAATGGAGAAACTCTATATTGGATATTTTGTATATTTCCACCGTGCAAGATTGAATCAACGCAGTACGAAGCTGCAGTGACATAATGAAACGTTCTTAGAGGTTCGAAGGCAGACCCGATTACTTTTTTGTATCCCGTCCACCGATATTCGGCCAACAGCTTCTAAGCATTCATTCTCCGTGATCGAGTCGAATAGTAAAGACGTTCTTTTCAATTCAGCTTAAAGTAAAGCACTGATTATAGTTAACGTAGTGCAGTTGTTTTCTCTTTACCAGGTCTGAAAATAGGAAACCAGAATTTGCACATACGTGACGCTAGGCTGCTAATGTAGTTACCGTCAAACCGCGTGATTGACGCCATTTTCTAGTTTTGACATCCGATAAAGATTTTCAACACACAACCATACAGGTTTCATACAACAGTATAGTTTCTAATAGCGTTGAACATGAACTTTGTGTCCGGAAACTACGTTTCGCGAACAGCATTGATTTTCTGTTACGATTTGAAGAAAACTGCTGCGGAATCGCATCGAATGTAGAAGCTTGAATGCATTTGGTAAATCACAGTGCTTTGAGTGCTTTGAAAAATTCAAAAGTGACGATTTTGACGGGACAAATGAAGAATATGGAAGTTCACCGAAAAGGTTTGAAGACAGCGAGTTGCAAGCATTGTTGGATGAGGATGACGCTCGAACGCAACAATAACTCGCGGATCAATTAAATGTGACACGAGAAGCCGTCTCCGTACGTTTGAATGCCATGAGAAAGATCCAGAAGACTATCAACCGGAATATAAAAAAAAAGCAACACAAAATGATTTTTAATTGACACCAGACTTGTCTCCATCTGATTATCACTTATTTGCATCGATGAGACATGCACTTGAGTAGCGTTTCCCATCTTACGAAAATGTACGAAAATGACTCGATAACTGGTTTGCCTCAAAAGGGGAACAGTTTTTTTTGGATTGGCATCCACAAATTGTCAGAGAAATAGGAAAAATGTACGAATACCGATGAGTAATATTTCGAATAAAGTATTTTGTATAATTTTTATGAACTAATCGTGTATATTCTATACAAAAGTATTCATATTTACATACCTGGTATTAGTTACTTTGTAAATTTATGGAAACAATTAATGTAATTTCTGAGGTATACAATTATTTACATTTTTCATTATATTATATAAAATTCTTTATATAGTTTCTTTTGTCAGGGTTCGATTTGCCCAGGGTCCCGTAATCTCTAGGGACGACTGTGTCCCTATTGATAAGTGAAATCAATGTGTATTGCTGAAATTATGATGGAATTAATCATTTATGAATATTAAATTGGTTATGAGTTAGCAATTGCGTGCCACGTGTACCACCGGTGGTACACGATTACGTATTTAGTTATTGCACTATAAAGACATATTTTATAATAAGTTCATGACTAAAGAATATATTTCCATCGAAAAAAAGGAGATATTATAAATAATGCAATATAGAACATAGCAAATATGTTTGTAATAATATACGAATCTTTAGTCACGCATGCAATGGCCTGAAAGAAAAGTCGAGCAGAAATTTGGTACGAAACGTGTTAATGAAACATTTACTTTAATGGACAGCATATGATTTCAAACTTTGTGGTCAGATCATTTTACCACGATTGGTAAACGTAGTATCATAAATGTGCTTTATCAAGATGATGAAAAAAGAAATTCATGTTATGTGGGTCGATTTAATGAACAATGTATGATTTTGTATTGCAACAATAATAGGAACTGTTAGTGACATTTGATAGTGGTTGACGACTTTTAAAGTTGTGTGCACTCCATCTTTGTGGTCAGTGTGTTTTACCACGATCAGTAAACGCAGCGTCACAAAATGTACTATACAAAAATTATGAAAAAAGAAATTCATGTTATGTAGGTCGATGGTGATTTTAATGGACAGCATACCATTTTGTACTGTAACAATAGTAGTTCTATATAAAAAGTTCCAGTTTCACATTTACATAGCTGGTAGACTGGACTGGAAATGTACCAGACTTCAATCCGATTAAAAATGTATGGAGCATCTGCAATGTCGGAGTAGCCAGAATTAACTAAATTAACAAGAACTGTGTATGAAACATATCGACAGATTGCAATATTATTGCCAATTGATTCAATGCCGAAGCGAGTGCCAAAACTCACATAAACCAGGTTTCATATTCACATACCTGGTAGACTGGACTGGAAATGTACCAGACTTCAATCCGATTAAAAATTTATGAAACATCTGCAACGTCGGAGTAGCCAGAATTAACTAAATTAACAAGATCTGTGTATGAAACATATCGACAGATTGCAATATTATTGCCAATTGATTCAATGCCGAAGCGAGTGCCAAAACTCACATAAACCCGGTTTCATATTCACATACCTGGTACACTGGACTGGAAATGTACCAGACTTTGATCCGATTAAAAATTTATGGAGCATCTGCAACGTCGGAGTAGCTACAATTAACTAAATTAACAAGATCTGTGTATAAAACATATCGACAGATTGCAATATTATTGCCAATTGATTCAATGCCGAAGTAAGTGCCAAAACTCACATAAACCCGGTTTCATATTCGCATACCTAGTAGATTCCATAATCGGAACACTCTACTTTCGTGACAAAGACTATGAACAAGTTTTTAGCAGCAGAGATTCGCGGACAGCGAGAGACGAGAACCAGCGCGGTCGCATGATCGAATTAGCCCGATTTGGAGTCCGTGTCAAATCTCGGTCTGAGCACGTCCAGTATTGGCCATAGATCGTCACGTCATTCTCTCATTATACGATCCAATTAAGGCTCAACTGCGATACGGCAACAGTCGCAGGCCCTTCTGTCCATGTAATTAGCCCTATTCGGAGACAACGCGTTCTCATGGCTGCCTCCGGGCTCAGATGGGTCGAAATCATTCGATGCCCGATTCCTTGACAGTCACGATTCCTCATTCATTAAATCGTCGGTCCCCTCCCGTTTATGCACGAATCACGCTCTTCGGAAATTCGCTCGACGCTCTCCGACATCGAAAATCGGCACGAAAATCCGAACGGGTGCGGTGGTTGTCGGGAAACTTGAACGGATGCCTGGGATGTATATTTCCTCCACCGTTTTATGGCGTAATTTTGTTCACTATCGCGTCACGATGTGTTGTATACAGAGGGGAGACATCGCTTTCCGCTTGTCGCTCTGCTAATTTTTCAGTTTTGCTAAAAATGGGCGCGCACGGCTGATCGATCGATGCTGTGGAAATAAAGGACGTGGAAAAGTGATTTAGAATCATTTAAATAGTATTGCGAATGTGTACGGAAATGTGTAACGTGTCTGCGACGATAATGTTGTTCGTTGATCTTAGCTCGATGAATCCAATATTCGATGAAAAAGATGCAAATGTTAGGTGAATCACAAATATAGTGTGCCCACGAAGATAATATCATTTATGATTATTAATTCTATAAAGATACTATTTAACACTAGAACTATCAAATCAGTCAAAATGACTGGTCCCTACCTATTTCATACGCAATTACTGGGGATATAAAAATGTTTTCATTAGTAATTCTCCGATGTATTTGTTTAATGAACCACATGTTACAATAAAAATTGAATGAAATTTGAATAGATGCAGTCTTGTTATTATCACAAAGCAATGTATATCTTTGGATTTATTGTTCGGTAATTCTAGTGTGAATGGCAGAAAATAGGTGTTGTAGATGTTTGGCAAATGACATTTTATGTGTCCACGAAAATAATGTGTCTGTGATTTTTAATTCGATGAATGTTGCATTTAACGGTGAAGAATTATAATTATATCGGAAATGTTTGCTCGAAATAAAAATTGTTGGAATCAATTGCAAGAGGCAGAAGACAAATATAAAAACCGTTCTTTCTTTAACACTTTCATCTTTAATTTGTAAGTCTGTAACTATACCCCTGAAATAATGTTTGTAACAAATATACACATAAACTATGGTTTCCTTATGACTTCTCATCACGCATTTTCATCCGAAATAAATTTTATCCATAACTGCAGTGGCGTGAAAAATTAAAGGTACCTCTGAATTAAAAATTGCCAATGTTGAAAATATTGTAACCTCTTGAGAAAGCGTCATGAAACATTTATAGAACATTTTAATGGCCGAACCTTCTGCTTTTGAAATCCATTGTTCGTATCTCTCAACAAAATTGTTTACACTACATAACGGGCGACAAAGCGAACACTCTTTCCTCTCGAAAATGCTACAGATTTAAACGTTCGTAGAAACGTGAAAAATTTTCTTGGCCACCTTATCGAATATTGCATGAAAAGAGTGTCACCAGCATTAGAATAATATTTACATATAATTTAAGGCATTCTTAACCCTTTGCATTCGAGGCAATTCCATTCGAAAATACTTTTACCTGTAATAGTTCCATTTCATTTCCTTTATTTTATTCCTTTTATTTTTATATTAACTTTCCTGCATGTGAAATTAATTACTATTACTCGTGCTTACAACGCTACAATTTTTAACGACTTTTTAACTGCGAACGTAGTGATGTAAAAATTGCTTAAATAATATTATAGCAATTTTCAGTGACGCCTTAGAATTGCCATTCGAGTACGTAGGGTTAATTTTATTCGGTATTCTTCATTGAGTGATATTCATCAATGTTTATAATAATGTGATGATATCTCTACGACACCACGATATCTTCTATTACTATAAGGATCCTGACAAAAGTACAAGCAAGACAAATTTTTCTAAACATCACCGGTAACGCTGGTGACGAATACTGAATAAAGTTGGTACTTAGGGCAGCTTTCTTCGATTCTGTATATAAACAAGAAACTCTACGACAATTAAGAATTCTGGGTAAACTCAAACTCTGTTCGATACACATAAAACAAGTACGCGTATACGCGATATTCGATCGAACGATTTCCTGGTCGAATGTTACAGTTTAACGCTGGCGGTACACTTCTCGTTCAATCTTCAATAACTTGGTCAAAAAAATTTTACAGCGATGACCGTGCGGTTATTTCAAAGAAGAGACACCAATCTTTAAATTTGCGGTAGTTTCGTTAATTTAAAAAATAGTTTACCGCCTGCAGAAACGCTTAAATCTGCAAAATTTTCGAAACGGAGAAAAGTATGTCACTTTCTCGTTTGATAGAAAGTGTTAAAAAGTTTCGAAAAATGAACAATGAGACATGAACGAAGTAGCAGTTGCGAGGTTTAAACATTTTATAAATATCCTACAATGTTCTTGTTAAAGTAACATACATCAAGATAAATACTTACATAATTAACAAATCGTTACTCGCATACTCCGCGACATAATCACACGGAGGTTCGATCGCGGCGAAGGACGTGGAACACGCGTGACACGTTTGGCGGCCGTTTTCCCCAATTGTTCGTTCGTTTCTAACAAACCACCGACGGTAATCTTCGACCCTCTGCGGCAGGGCCCCGTTCCAATCGTTTGCCCAATAAGAACAAGAAAAACGAAAAAGCCAAAGAGTACGCAGTAACGCATTTACCTCTCGTTTCGTCGTTTCACGAGCGCTCGAACGAACATAACGGCGGAAGGATGAAGGGAGAAGGACGGCTTGAAGAGGTAAAAAGATAAAGAAGAAAAAAGAAAGAAAAGAAAAAAAAAAGAAAAAAAGGCGGCGGTGCGCGGCGCGTCCCGAACGCCGCGATATTATTTTCATTGCGCCCATCGAACGCGAACAGCCGTGGCGCGCATAAAAAAGAGCCGGCCATAATGACTCGCGTAACGATTTCGGTTTATTTTCCCGTGGCTACACATCGAAATATCTAATGGGACGTCGCGTACCCACCCATCCATCCATCCACACCCCCCCCGTCGCCTCGCCGGTTTGGAACGCTCTCATTACCGCATCTCGTTCTTTTCTCTTCGGCATTTTAATTGCAGCAATGGGCCCGCGCCACCGCTAAGAAATAATTATGCCTGCCCGGTGGCTGCTGCCAGGTACCAACACCCACGCAAGACCATCCGCCACCAATCCACCAACACTAGGAACAATTTCTCGCCCCTGTGCGTTTCGGACGTTCCTATGGGCGATAGGGGTGCCGGGAACCCCCGAGGAGGAACCGCGTTTCTTGTTTGCTGCCAACTCCCCCGGTTCGTCACCACGATGGTATCACGCGTGCCACGCCCCCTTAACAACGAAATTACAGCAGCCATGTTTGCCCAAAGATCAAAGTCCCGGAGCCAGGTGCGAACCAACGTGCTCCGCTACGCTTCCAGGCTCGATTGCTCGGGGAAAAGGCGCGAATTCACCGGAACGATCCGTTCCCCTTTCTCCCGAGATCCCCTCCTCTTCTTCTCGATCCCACCCCCTTCCGGGGGCTACGCCGAACCACCCCTCCTTCTTTTTGCAAGATTTTCTGAGAAGTTCGGTCGAGACTTTGATGGCCAGGATAATTGAAAGGATCATTTAGACAGCGCGGCGGCGAGTTACGCAAAAGATGCTCCTTCTACGATCCTCTCGCTTTCCGCTGTTTTCTACTAACACTGAATGTACCGAGCAGTAAAATTGGCTTGTACAGAGATTTTTGTAATTTTTTTATTAAATGTTTCTTTTATTGAAAATGAATTTTTAATCAAGAACAGTGGCACACGAAAGTATTCGGACACTCTTTAAATTTAATTAACATTTTCAAAATGGAAGCAAACGATTCGACATTTTTAGAGCAATTACAAGCATTGAAATTATATTCACGATGCAACGCGTGATAAATTAATATTAACCAAGCTGGTTTCCGGAATCGTAATAATTTATCACAGCAATAATCTCTACACTGATTTCTAACAGTATATGCGTTTAATTAAAAGAATAGTTATATGTACGGTAATAAAGATGTGGATGAAGCTATTGGTGCAAAGATTCGGGATAATCTGACTGTAAAGTGAAAGATTGGGAAAGAAGAAAACTAAAATCCCCTTTCCAAGGGAAACTGGAATTGGGAGGTAAATTTGTTTTTTGTAATTTTTTTATTAAATGTTTCTTTTATCGAAAATTCATTTTATTCATGTACAGTGGCACACGAAAGTATTCGGACACCATTTAAATTTAATTAACATTTTCAAAATGGAAGCAATTGATTCGACATTTGTAACACAATTAGAAGCACTGAAATTATATTCACGATGCAACGCGTGCTCACGTGATAAATTAATATTACGCAAGCTGGTTTCTGGAATCTTAATAATTTATCACAGCAATAATCTTTACACTGATTTCTAACAGTATATGCGTTTAATTAAAAGAATAGTTATATTTGCGATAATAAAGATGCGGATAAAGCTACTGGTGCAACGACTTGAGATAATTTCACAGTAAAGTGAAAGATTCGGAAAGAAGAAAACTAAAATCCCCTTTCCCAGGGAAACTGGAATTTGGAGACAGATTTGTCTTTAGTCATCGAGATTTTTGTCATTTTTTTGTTTAAATGTTTCTTTTATTTAAAATGAATTTTATTCTAGTACAGTGGCTCACGAAAGTATTCGGACACTCCTTAAATCTCTAAATAACTTTTTAAAAATTGAACCAAACGACTTGACTTTTCTGAAGCAACCAGAAGCATTGATTTACTAAATGATATGCAAAAGTAATTTCGAAATCCTTCTAATTGGTAGAAATTATATGAAAAAATAAAAAAGACATTTCTTAAAACGTTTTTATTTCAACTCGAAACGAAAATTTGAAATACACGTTTTGCAGACCTCTGTTAGTTACACTCACACTGAAAATTTCATCGAAATCGATCAACGCAGAAAAGAAAACGACACGCGTAGAAAGATGTAAGAATTTGTGGAGTTTAAGCAGAAGCTGACCAAGAATCGTGAAAAATTGCGATTTTCACCATTTTCGATGGCATGCAGCTCGTGTGTACGTCGATCGATTCAATGAACTTTTCTACATGCGTATAACTATCACAAATCTACAAGATGCATCTTTAAAATTTTTGTGCGTGGTGCAAATAAAAAATATTCAAAAACTTCCTCTTTTATTCGTCATGTGATTCATACCGTTTGCAACTTTTCCGAAATCCTTTTCGTGTATCATTTAGTAAATCGATGCATCTAATTACTGAAGAAAAGTCAAGACGTTTGGTTCAATTTTTAAAAAGTTATTTAGATTTGAAAAGTATCCGAATACTTTCGTGGGTCACTGTATATATTGGCCGTTATTATCTATGACCTTTCGCCATTTTTCGGGTAGAGCTATAATCTCATCGGAATAGAACTTGATAGTGTCTTTCCTTCAAATCTCTGAGGACGAAGTCGGGTCTGCTTTGATCCTACGCAGCGTCTCCAAATCGTCGTTCAATTATTCAGTTATTACGAATTAATTAATGTAATTATGTATTGAAAGATTGGCGAATAAAGCAGTGGATAGTTCTAAAATTTATCAATTACGAAGATTATATTATATTGGATAATCGGAAAAGTATTGAGAGATTTTTGAAATTTTTTGATTAAATGTTTCTTTTACTCAAAATGAATTTTATTCAAGTATATATTGGTCATTATTGTCTTTGTTCTTTTGCCACGTTTGAGGTGTTAACCTCAACGGAATAGAACTTTTGTGGTTCATCGGTTAAAAACTTGGCCAAGTGATTTTCACAGTCCTTTCTTGAATCTATCTTTTTCCCGTCAAGGTAGTTTTGTAAAGATCGAAACGATAATCTGATGGTGCAAGGTCTGGGTTATACGGTGGATGCATCAAAACTTCCTGGCCAAGCTCAAAAATGATTCGACTTCATTACGGTTGAGCAATGATTTTCGCAGATAGAAACTCGATCCATCAAATTTTTTTCTTTTGACACATTGATCGCCGGACCCGCGATAATGCGGGTTTTTTGTAAGTCTGACACTTGAATTGAATCCGAAAAATTAAACGATTTTGTTTCTATTAAATTGTATATGACGCATATTCAATTAAAATATACTATTTAACGAAACTGCATAAGGTTTTAAATATTTTCTTTAGCTACTCGTTGTTCAGAAACAAGCAAATGAGCTGCATAATTGATTCAATGGCTCATATGTCGCCGGTGTTCAATGTGTTAAATCATGAGACACCCAAACGTCGAGCTTCTTTTTGTATCCAGCCTTCTGCGAATGATTCAAAACGGTTGAATGGTGAATGTTTAGTTCCTTAGCAATCTCATGACTGCTTATATGCTGGCCTTGCTCAACCATTTGCATTATTTCATCGACTTTTTCAGTGGTTGAGCGATTAGAGCGAGGTGCATATTTAATATCGAAATTTCCAAAAAGCGAGCAAATCATGTACATGCTGTTGCATTTGATAAAGCATCTTGACCACAAACTTTTTCCCGGGTTTGTACAGGGGTTGTGGCTTTTTCATAGTAAAATTGCAAAACATAGCGAATTTTTCAGAAATTTCACTCATTTTCACACTAATATTAGTTTTGACACGATTGACGAAATACAAAACTGTCTGCGTGAAAATTGTAAACTGAAATGTCACCTCTCAAATGCGCGTCAGTATGACGCAATCTGATTAGCGTTGCCCGATAAATGACACAAAACAACATCTAGTGACAAAAATCTCTCAATACTTTTCCGACAATCCAATATACATACTAGTATGTACTATAACACTATAGTGCATAGTATTGGGTTTTCTGGAAGGTTCGTGCCAATTTTGACGGAAGAGTGAAACACCACTCATAAAACTGACAAAAATTAACGTATTTTAACAAAAATTTTTTTCACATTTGTCTGAGGTACCATCTGTTAGAACATGCACGCATGTCATTTGTTTTCAGTAATTCTAATGTATTCAGACCTTTCTTTATGCCAGCTACTCAAAATTGACACGAACCCAATGTATGCTAGTGTATACTATCTTAGAAAAATTACATGATTTCATTTATTCGGTTTGATTCGATCTGTATTACAATATTTTATTATGATTACTGCGAAGGCGATTTTAGAACTTCAGTGAGTATAAAGTGATGATTTGGAAACAGTCTTTTGACCCACTGTGGTAGGTTTAGGGTTAGAAATGAGTATTGATTTTATTCGCGTGGACAAACTGTCTGCCATTTGCCAAACGTCTAAAATATGCATCTTTTGTCATTTAATAATAGTTTTGTCAAATTAAACGTAATGAACGACATTATTCTTGTAGGCGCATTGTATGTCATTTACGAAACATCAAGAATTCTCATTTTCTGCCGCTGAATATTACTTTCATCGATTTAAAAATGACAAACAACATTATTGTCTTAGGCACACTGTATGACATTTGTTAAATATATAGAATATTCATCTTTTGCCATTTAATAATACATAAATTGAATTAAAAATTACAAACAACATTATTTTCGTAGACATACTATATATCATTTGCCAAACGTCTAGAATATGAATCTTTTGCCATTCAATGGTAGATTTGTCAAACTAAACATGACAAACATTATTCACATAGACACAATGTATGTCATTTGCGAAACATCAAGAATTTTAATTTTCTTCCGCTAAATATTATTTTCATCGATTTAAAAATGACAAACATTATTATCTTGGGCACACTATATGACATTTGTTAAACATTTAGAATATTCATCTTTTGTCGTTCAATAATACATACATCGAATTAAAAATTACAAATAACATTATTCTCGCAGATACATTAAATGTCGTTTAAAAAACATTTATTGCACTATTTCTTGCATTGAATTAAAAATGACAAACAACATTATTGTCTTGAGTACACTACATGGCATTTGTTAGATATCTGGAATAGTCATAGTTTGCCATTCAGTAATACATACATCGGGTTAAAAATTACAAACTACATTATTCTCTTGGGCACAGAGTATGACATTTGCCATTTGCCAATTTCCATCTTGTACCATTCAATATTGCTTCCATCCAATTAAAAGTTACAATTAACATTAATCTTCTGGACACACTACGTACCATTTGCCAAACATCTAGAATTAATTCGTATTTTGTACCATTCAATATTACTCTCATTGAATTAAAAATGACAGACAATATTATTTTGTTGGGCACACCGTATGGTATTAGTCATTCACTTACATTCGAATCTTGTCTCATTTAATATTAGGTTCATTGAATTAAAAATGGCAGACAACATTATTCTCTTGGCCAATCTGTATGCCATTTGTTAAACATCTAAAACATTCATCTTTTGCTATTCAATAATACCTTCTTCGAGTTCAAAATCACACAAAATATTATCCCCGTAGGCACACTGTATGTCATTTACCATCACTTCTATTCGAATCTTGTTTTATTCAATATTAGGCTCATCGAATTAAAAATCACAAAGAACATTATTTTCGTAGGCAAACTATATGGAATTTTCTAAACAACTAGAGTCCCTATCTTTCGCAGCTCAGTATTACCTTCATAGAATTAAAAATCATAAACAACCTTATTCTCGTTAGCACATTGCATGTCACTTGCGATTCACCTAGCATTCGCATTTCTTCCCATTGAACATTACGTTCGTCGAGCTAAGAACAACAGACAACATTATCCTCGTTGACACATTACACGTTTTCGTACACATTCGCCATATCTGTCAAACATCTACAATTTCCATCTTTTAATAGAGTCATCATCGAAGACATTATTCTCATGGGCTCGTGCATGTCATTTACCAAACATTTCGAATTCCTATCCTTTTCCACTGAATATTACCTAGACCTGACAAGCATTAAAATTAGTTATTGTATGTAGTAGTATAAAAATGACATGATTCAATTCAATAAGATTTTGTGCGATTTTAATCACGATATATGATTGCACGAAGAAGCCTATTGAATCAATTCCTACGCAGGCAAGTTTATAACTTCAATGATCGTAAAATGTAAAATTTGAGTAAGGTCATTTGATGCATTATGGTAGTATTAGTGTTAATGGACTGTCAATTTTCTTGCATTTGCGATACGGCGAATGTAGTGACAATTGCGGTGAATTAAGAGTAAGTGATAATGCTAGATTCGATTTTATACGATATTTGTACAATAATTTGTACAATAAATTATGTTAAATTTGTTATTTACATCTGAAGAATTATGGAATACTTCAGACTTCAGACATTGGAGGTTCGGATAATAGAATTTCTAATGTTTTTGGAATTTCGGAAGATACCAGAAGAAATCTTTTAACGTAATAAAGAAATTTTGTTCTGAAAGTAACTGTTGCAGTGGTCCATTGAAGGCCAATAGTCGGCCATTTTAAGTATTACTGTTATTATACTGTTTGCTAAATGTTTTATATGAGAGCATGAAACTATACATTGTAAATGTATAGTTAATGGGATAACCATTGTACTCAGTCAAATCTCTAGGAGATTGTTAGTAGATATCTCCTATTTTTAAGCAATTTTTTACAAAAATTCGTACCACTGCTGTAGGTCTTTGCAACTAATTTAACAAACTGAGAATTGACAGAAAGATCTGAAAATTAATTATTTAAAATTGTTTATTCGTTTCCAATTTCTCTGGTTTGACGTTTGCTGAACTTTGCAAGATAATTTTTTATTTTACAACTCTTAAACTTATAAAATTGCCTTCACAGGAATCGATTCAGTAGATTTCTTTATTCAATCATATATTGCAATAAAAATCTAAATAAATTAAATCGTCTCATTTATATAAAGCAATATACACTAAGTCAATGGTATAGAAAGAAATTATGCCTTCTAAACTTCTTATAATAATATATGCTTCACTAAAGACATCATTTCAATTATTCTCCATGAAAATACCTTAATAAAATGTGGTTAACTGAACAAATACGTTTAACTATAATAGTAATAAAAATTAATTATCAAGTTTAGAAAAGTGATTGTGTCTGTCATATAATGTGGCACTCAATAACGAAAATTGTTGAAATTAACCGAACTCCAAAAACTCGGTTCGACTGGCAAAATTGTAGCTTCTAAATTCCAATTAGTTATAGTGGCTTATGAAAGTATTCGGACGCTCTTTAAATCTAAAAAACTTTTTTTCGATTGGTCCAGAAGTCTTGACTTTCCTTGAGCAATTAGATGCATCGATTTACTAAATGATATGCGAAAAGAATTTCGAAAAGTTGCAATTGGTATGAATTACAGGACAAATAGAAAAAAGTCTAAAAATATTGAAGGCACATCTTGTAGATCTACGATAGTTATACGTATGCAGAAAAAAATGATTGTGAAAATGGTGAAAACCGCAATTTTACACGATTCTTGGTCAGTTTCTGCCTAAACTCCACAAATTCTTAGATTTTTCTACGCCTGTCGTTCTTTTTCTGCATCAATCGATTTCAATGAAATTTTCAGCATACGTATAACTAACACAGGTCTCCAAAATGCATATTTTAAAATTTCATTACGAGTTGAAATAAGAATGTTTAAAAAAAATGTGTTTTTTACTTTTCCATATAAATTCTACCAATTAGAATTATTTTTACATATTATCTAGTAAATCAATGCTTCCTGGTTGCTTCAGAAAAGTCACGTCGTTTGGTTCAATTTTGAAAAAGTTTAAAGATTTAAAGATTGTCCAAATACTTTCGTGAGTCACTGTTCTTGATTAAAATTCATTTTCAATAAAAGAAACATTTAATAAAAAAATGACAAAAATCTCGATGACTAAAGACAAATCTGCCTCCAAATTCCAATTTCCCTGGAAAAGGGGATTTTAGTTTTCTTCTTTCCGAACCTTCATTTTACAGTCAGATTATCTCGAGTCTTTGCAACAATAGCTTCATTCGCATCTTTATTACCGTACATATAACTATTCTTTTAATTAAACGCATATACTGTTACAAGTCGGTGTAAAGATTATTACGATTCCGGAAACCAGCTTGCTTAATATTAATTTATCACGTGAGCACGCGTTGCATCGTGAATATAATTTCAATGCTTCTAATTCCTCCAGAAAAGTCAAATTGTTTAGTTCAATTTTTTAAAAATTATTTAGATATAAAGAGTGTCCAGATACTCGCGTGAACCACTGTACGTAATTTATCAGTTCCAATATCTCACTAAATTCTACTTTTCCTTGGAAAGGGGATTCTAGTTTTCTTCTTTCCGAATCTTTCGCTTTACAATCAGATTATCTCGAGACTTTACACCAATAGCTTCATTCGCATCTTTATTACTGCACACATGATTAAATGCATATACTGTTACAAATCAGTGCAAAGATTATTGCTGTGATAATTTATTACTATTCCGGAAACCACCTTGCTTAATATCAATTGATCACGCGAGCACGCGTTGCATCGTAAATACAATTTCAATTTTCCTAATTGCTTTAGAAAAGTCAAGTCGTTTAGTTCAATTTTTAAAAAGTTATTTAGAGATTTAAAGAGCACAACATTTTCGTGAGCCACTGTATATCACGACAACACAATGGAAAACGAATATTTCGAGTCCCGAGTGAACCCACGTCTTGTCGAAAGTATCAGTCCTTCGAATGAGACTACAATTTCGTCCCTGATCGTTTAATAAGGAGAGACCGGGCCGGGTTTCGGTGATAATTGTAATTTTCGCCGTGAATGCCACGTCAATCTCGATGGTCGGGGCATATGGAAGACGACCGTGTACGGTTCATAATCGATCAGGGATCGATTCTAGCCGCGACGAGGACGCGAGAGGTGTAACGATGCGCCGTAACGGGCTCGCCGAGACATAATTACGGCTGACTACTTGATTAGTCATTTAAAGGAGATCGAAGGTTGCTGGTTAGGCTGACGGGCTCTTCCTGTTTTCTATTTTCAGAGGATCCGCTCGGCGTTCAAGCTTTCGACTCGGGATTAGAAAGTGGAAGACGTCTGAATAGGTTCGTGCGATGAACGACCAGGGGATTTCGTGCGCTGCCGGATGATACAGCTTTCTTATTATTCGAACGATCGGCAAATTGTTCCGAGGAACTCGCTCGATGAACGAGCCCTTTGTCCGGTGACGTATCGATGGAACAATGCCGGAATTTCGTTAGCTCGCAGCGTTTCAGAGATGCTAAACTTACGCTGCAGTGCCTACCTGATAAAAAGATTGACATACGCGAGACAAATTGTTATTCGATAAGATAATATGTATAGAAAACTGACGTATCGTAGAATGTTTACAGATTTAACCTTTTGCATTTGGAGCTGTTTTAACTTGATAAAAGAATTTCTTCTGACCTACGATATTTTCAATCTAAACGATTTATTTTATCTCATGCATATAGGGTTTTTTTACTACCACTCGTCCTTAAAACAGTTAAATTTTTAGGAATTTCAAAGATACAAGCATAGCGATGTAAACATTCTTTTAAGCAGTTAACTATGTGTGATTTTGTGTACTGACGAGTATACTCGTCATGCGTATAAAGTAGTGACCATTGGTTATTTAAATTGTAATTTTTTAGAAAAACGAAACATATTCTCAAATTTCAAGATGTTTAGAATATATTGAGGCCATGGCGGAATAAAACAAGCAAATAAAAAATATAAATAATTTGAGATGAACTCATGCGTCCCCGTATGCACCGGCTGAAACAGCTTACCAGTTCGCATAACGAATTTATTTATGTGCGATGATAACGTTTTTTAGATGTTAGCCTAAAAGGGGCAAAGGCAAAAGTCAGAAAGTTGATTTATAATAGGGTTCCTTCAAGGATGGTCAGTCATGGGACTAACTAATAATATTTAGTTTTTATTGCGTTTTTAGTTTAATATGTATGTAATATATGTGTATGTTAACCAAATAAGTAAATATTAGTATTAAAATTGTCAATTTTATAAAATAAACCCATCTTTTTGATCTTACCAGCACAACTTACTCTGTGATTGACGAGTATAGTTGTCATGGCTCGATTCTGGCGAAACAAAACGGTGCGTGCTCTCAAACGAGGGCGCCACAGTTAACTGGTTAAATAATAGTCTGGCAATTTTTAGTGATGCTTCGGAGTCACCATTCGAGTGCAAAGGGTTAATACTAAACCGACTATTTTATTCTTAATCAGAAGTATAATAAATTATGAAACATTAGTAAATTCTATGGAGTGCCAGGTGCTTATTTCAACACCTTTTCATGTGTTGATAATTGTAACACTGAACCTACCGAGGATTAAAATTGACCAGTATTTTATAAAATTTGTAGAAAATATTGTGTTGTAAAATTGCTATGATTTAATTTATTTGTATTATTTGCGATTTTCATTACAAAGTATTAGGTTGTCCAGAAAATTCGCGCCGATTTTGACGGAAGATTGAAACGTAACGCATTTAAATTTTGGTATATATTTGTTAAAAATAAAAATAAATTGGCACGAACTTTCCGGACAACTCAATATAATTGAAGAAAGAAATTGAATCGATTCCTATGAAGGCAATTTTATAATTTCAATAAGTTTAGCGTTAGTGTTAGTAGGTTAGTAATTAGTAGGTTCTTCAATAATTAACTTCAATAATTAAAACTCACTGTGGTAGGTTTAGTGTAAATATCTGCAGTGGTTCAAAGTAATACTCGGACACTATTAAAAAGACGATAACTTTTTAAATATTGGAAGCTGCGTCTTCGATTTTTTTAAGATGTTAGAACAATTAGTTTAGTACATGGTGTGGAAATAAATGTTTTGAAAAAATGGTTATTGGTCCGAATTGCAGAGACAGTACCATAAGTTGTGTTTTATAACATTTTTACGTTGCAGTTTACACTTTCTTCAAAATTTTTAAAATACAGTTTGCAGATCTGTGCCGATTATAATATTATGTGCCGATTATACGTTAAAAAGTCACTGTACTGTCAAGAAGTAACAGATGAGGTTGGGGCAATTTAGTCTTTTATTTTTGCAATTTTTAATTGAGTCAATTACAGGTCAAAGTATGCTTAAATACTCTTTAAACTCTTTTAAATACTCTTCATATACTGCAAGCATAATATTGTGAACAATACATACAAATTTAGTTGTACATTGTTTATCCGATGAATGAAAAACGTATCGACTTGTTCCACCTCGAGGCAAGATACATTTATATTGTTTATTAATATACTTTTAATTCTATTCGTTTCTACTAATATATCTCAATTTTTCGCTTGATATACAAGGTGTCAGTTATACCTGAAAATCCAGAATATCTTAGAAACTGCGAAAGATATTGAAAAAACCGTGAAATCTCCATTATTTTTTTATCGACAAGAAAATTGTTTATATGGCGCTATGTGCATTTTCTTGCTAACTAACTTTTGTTCAAACATTTTTTCTCTATCTTTCGAAGTATTTGAGATATCATAGATTTCCAGATCAAACCTTTTTCGAGTATGGCTTGTTTCTTCAAAATAATCTCGTGATATTTTTCAATATTTTATTTTTTCATACTAAACCACGCGGTTCAAAGGACCCCTTTTAGAGTTTTTATTCTATAATTATTGAAATTAGAAATTTGCCTTTACAGGAATCTATTCAGTTTTGCTAAAACTGGGTGCCCAAAGCTGATCGCTGCTATAGAGAAAAGGATATGCAAATATTGTTTAAAATAATGTAGTAATGCAGCAATGTAGTAATGCAAATATGGCATTGCGAATGTACGCGAAAACAACGTGTAATGTGTCTGCGGACATAATGTTGTTTCTAGTTCTTTGTTCGATGAATCTGATATTCCATAGGAAAATATGCGAATGCTAGATGAATGACAAATGAAATACAGTGTGCTGACGAGAATAATGTTGAATATGATTTTTAATTTAATGCTGTGAAGTAATATTGAGTTGCAAAAGATAGATACTCTAGTTGTTTAACAAATGCCATACAGTGTGATCACGAGAATAATGTTGATTGCGAATTCGGCGACTAAATGATCCTTCTCAGATTTTTTATTTTACAATCACAAAACTTATAAAATTGCCTTTATACGAATCGATTCAATAGATTTCCTTATCCAATGATAAATTGTGACAAAACTCGCACAAACTCGAATAAATTAATTCTTGTCATTATTATAAGATAATTTATATTAGCCAATTTTAATGCTTGCTAGGTTTAGTTTCTACATACAAAACAACTCTAATTATTCGAAGTCTCTAGAACCTCTAAAAGAATGTAATATAATCTAATGTAATCTTGTCCCCATTTAGGAGACGAGACCGTTCGGATAATGGAAGTCCCAGTACAAGTCCTTCCCACTATCATCTCTCCATTTGTACAACAGGAGCTGATATTCATATTCCTGCATATACTCGCCAATTTGATACACAAATGTTACGAAGTTGAATAAGCTATGCCACGAGTGTTTCTCATAATCGGAGCTCGGTTGCAAGTTCGGTAAATCAAGCATTCTGACCGGGTTGGTTGGCGTAAATGGAAGTCGCATGAATAGAGACCCTTCTGTAACTGTGAACTACAGTTCTAGGATTACAAATACAGAATCTAAATAAATGAAGAAAAGTAATCAGGACAAATTTGTGCACCAACGTACCTCAAAAAGATGTACCATCGTATCCCACCAGAAATTATTACATAAATACATCACTATAATAATATATCGACCACACAGCCTAAGGTGCAATATCACAGTTATCTCATTTTTTAATAACTAAACGCCCCAGCACAGTAGTTTATATTATAACATTTCCTATTACGTCTCCAAACATATTTACATATTTATACCGTAAATATTTACATTAAATATTTATAATATAATGTATATATTGAATATTAAATATTTATAGTATAATATATATTACTATATCAAATACTTATAATATGATATATATAACTATATTAAATATTTATTAAATATTTATAATGTAATATACATAAACATATTAAATATTTTAATATGTATATTATAAATATGTACAGGAACAGCTACCCATGTCCTCATACACAAACGTAAATTCCATCATAAGGAACAATTAACACTAAACCTACCATAGCGAGTGAAACGATTGTTTTCAGATTCTTTTATAATAATTGAAGTTATAAAATTGTCTTCTTAGAGATCGACTTTACCCCTCATCATATAGTATGATGGTCAGAACTGTTTTTATCCTGACTAATTCCACAGAAATGGAAAGAATATAAAAATTTATTTTATCATTTGACCCATACAAGAAATCGTGTTCAAATATTGAAACAGATACTCAGTGATAATGCTACATTCAATTTTATACTGTATTTGTACAATAATTTGTATAATAAATTATGTTACACATGTTTTAAATTGAGCTATTTACATCTGAACATGATGGAGGATCAAATAATAGAATTTCTAGTACATGTGGAATTTCTTAAGATACCAGAATGTAGTATTTTTATTGCAAGAAATCTTTTAATTTAAGATAGATATTTTATTCTCAAAGTAACAGTTGTACTAGTCCACTGATGGCCAATAGTCGACCATTTTAAGTGTTATTATTATTACATTGTTTTTTAAATGTTGTATATGAGAGCTCGAAACTATACATTGTAAATGTATAGTTAATAGGACAACCATTGTGCTCATTCAAATATCTAGGAAACTCGCAATGTTAAGCAACTTTTTACAAAAATTCGTACTACGGGGTAGGAATCAACTAAACAAACTTACAAACTAATCTATCAAACCGAGAATTTGGAAAAAGATTTCAAAATTAATTATTCAAAATTTAATACCTGAAAGTGTTCTGAATGTAATATTTGTCCACACTACTGTTGCGTTTGATTGTTTCGTTAGATTGTTTGTTAAATTAGATTAGGTATAATTTAATGGTTAAATATTGTTCACAGAAGAGCAAACTTTGATTTCGTCTTGTGACAAAGGCGTAACATTCACGGTTAGTAGATTTTGTTAGAAATGCTTCGTCATGAATCTGTCACATTATTATACCACAGGGGGTTGATAGATTTCTTTATTCAATTACAAGTTATAATAAAAATCGCACAAAATTCAAACGTATTAAATTTTGTCACATTCACAACACAATATACACTAGCCAATTTCAATACTCGGTAGGTTCAGTGTTAATTAACAAACCTCAAATATCTAGCCGCAATTGTGTTACGTAAACACAGCGTCCAAATAATTGCATTGTATCAACCCCCGCCCCTGCATCAATTTACCCCGGCCACCTCTACGTTTGTTAGTATAGCTAACGATTTCGAATCCGTCTTCGTTCCTCGGAAAATGTCCCTCGGCATCCGAGCCAGACCGATTTTCATGAAACTCGTGGAAAGAAGTCACTTGAGGCAACCCAACAATTCTCGACTGGTACATCGCAGTTTAGAATCTTGGACGACGCGTGTCTAGAGATGTTCCAAGTGGGGAACAGAAGTAGTCTGCTGCTTTTGGCACTTCTCGGCATTTTCTTGGCTCTCGTGAGTCGAGGCTTTCCAGAGATTTTTCAGCATGGCCCGAGGCTAGCAAAGATGCAACAGGCCTCTACTAACAAACCCGATGAATCTTCTGGCACTTCTGCTCTAGTGGCCTTGACACGTGTAGTGTCATACATGGAAGCACGCTAGTTAGGCTAGTAACACTCCTTCCGACCCCGCTCCACGAAGAGGATGTGTCTGACGATGAGAAGAATGCAAAGTCGGGAGGGAAGTTTCCGCAAACGTGGGAGCACGGACCTCTTGAATAGGTCGATCTTCGTTGTTTCTTCCTACAATTCGCTGTGCGCAGCCTTCGAGGTTTCAAAGTTAGAACTTACGTTCACCCGAACACTCTTATTGCCTTAAGATGGTTCATAAATTTTTGTTTAGAACAATTATCGAGCTTCTTTCAATTTTGAAACGATGGTCCTCCTATTTAACAGGAAGCCTATTAACACTTTAATGGCCGCATGTTCACGCAGTGAAACGTTGCCAGGGACCGGCAATATTTTTGAAGAATTAATTTATAAAAACTTTATTAAATTCACGAAATAATACAACATGTGCGAACATACACATGAAACAAAAAATAATAACAATTTAACAACAAATTTAGTATTTTTCCTTCATGTGATAATTATTAAAGCAATCACCTTACATGTAACGATAACAGTTATACCAGCTATCACACACATGCTATGTGAGCGGCCATTAAAGTGTTCATAGGTCTTTGAATAATTGCCCCGTAATTTTTAACGAAATTATTAGATAACGTTACTTAGAAGGACTTGTTGATTCGCAATAAAAATTACTGTCGGCTTTGAGGGATCCATTAAAAAGTTTTCAGTGATGGATTATGAAATTCAAAGATTCTGAAATAATCGCTGGTCGGTAAAGTGTTAATATAATCTCGGAATTAGAGATCTTTAGATCTTCAATGTATATGAGTTCAAATTTGTTCAATAAAACGTTTGTTGTAAGTCCGTTGTACGAATATTATACAGTTTAAAAAGAATTTTAAATTTTCAAAAGAATTTAAAGTAT
Source organism: Agapostemon virescens (assembly GCA_028453745.1). NCBI lineage: Eukaryota > Metazoa > Arthropoda > Insecta > Hymenoptera > Halictidae > Agapostemon > Agapostemon virescens. Next base: position 1,212,751 of record CM052097.1, on the reverse strand, counting down.
TTACGAAATTGGAGATTTTTAGATTTTCGAGGTATATGCATATACATTTATGAAATAGAACAATTGTTTTTATAAACAAGTCCTTTGTATGTACATTGTATGATTTTTTAGTAAACTTCCTGAGAAGCAATGGATTTTCAAGAGAATTTAAAGTATTTACGAAATGGAGATTTTTAGATTTTCAAGATATATGCATACACATTTAAGAAACAAAATAATTGTTTTTTATAAACAAGACTTTTGTATATACATTATATACTTTGACTTTAAACTTCATGGGAGGTGATCATTTTTCAGAATTTAATATAATTACGAAATTGGAGATTTTCAAATCTTTGAGGTATACGCATACATGTTTGTGAGAGAAAAAGATTATTTATGAACAAGTCTTTTGTATTGTACAGTTTAAGTAGTTTTCGTGAGACCCAATCGTTTTTCAAAATCACAGAGTGTTACTCAAACATTTTCCTTGATGTATCATTCCCAGAAAGTACTTCGTACTATTCTATAGTTTAGGAGATGTATAATAATAATAAGTACATTGAATTATACCGAATCTCGCATGAGATTTCTGTTCTATGTGTTATGTTAAGAATAATACATAAAAACGTAGTGTATAAACCAAATAGTATGTCACACTTAAGATAAAACAAACAACAAACTGTAGGCAAAACTTAAAAAACAAAAAAATATATGAAGATGTGTTAACATTGGGGGATGCCAAGTACATTTCCATATTCAAGAGCAAATACATTTTTTATTTCCGTAACTGTTGAATTAGTATAATACGCTGCTCGTGGAGAAGCTCACACTGTCGTAGTATGTCGTGAATGTCTTCGTTAACCCCTTGCCATCCCACTTTCTTTACTACTATAGTTGTGATAACGTCTTCGTTACTGAAAATATTACACAAGAAAAACGAAAATTTAAATTTCTTGTACGGCTACATTTACTTCAATGCTGAAATATTGTTTAACAAAGAATAACATTGCATCTTATCGAAAAAGAAAAGCATTGAATTATATTTGTTAGACTTTGTTTAACATTTTCGGCACGAGTCTGATTCGTCATAAAGGGATTAATACACATAATGCGAATTAAAAATATAAAATTTGTCTTTATCCCTTTGCCAAATAATTTTTTTTGCTGCTACAGTTATTGCAAAGCTTTCATTGCCAAAATCGGAAAAACAATATTTGTTATACCGCTACTACATTGACTTCAATTCCTAAATAATGATCACCAAAAAATCAAGTTTGAGTTAGCCTAGAAAGAATGACACTACATTTACATTTGTTTAATACTAAACCTTCTAACTACTAACCTACTAACCTACTAATATTAACACTAAACTTATTGAAGTTATAAAATTGCCTCCGTAGGAATCAATTTAATAGATCTCTTTGTACAATTATATTTTATAATGAAAATTACAAATAATCCAAATAAATTACATCTTGACATTTTTATGACACTATACACCAGTGAATTTTAATAGTAGGTTCAGTGTTACAATTTTCAACACGAGTTTGACTGGTCATATTCTGGCAAGAGGTTAAAATAAGTACATTGACACTCCATAGAATTTAATCATTTTTGATAATTTATTGTACTTCCGATTTCAAATAAAATATTTTCTCTAAAATAGTTTTGCTAAGTCTATCAACCATAAACGCACAGACCATCTTTCGCGTTTACCAGATCTGCAAATATGAAACCGGAATTTGGCCATACGTGGCGCTAGCTGTCGGTGTAATTATCGTCAAACCGCGTCATTGAGGCCATTTTCTAGTTTTGATATCCCATAAAGATTTTCAACTCGCAACCATGCAAGTTTCAAACAACAGCATAGCTTTTAATAATGAAGCGTCCAAACAAATTGCATCTTGTCATTAGTACAAGATCGAAGAAAAAGCAGTTATTTTTCAGGCTTGGTTAGTTTAGCATTACAGCATGCATTACCAAAGTCCGCGATGCAGACTTCGTCGCCCTGCTTAACAAGCAATATCGAATGAATCCTCGAAAGGGAAAATGGAGAAACTCTATATTGGATATTTTGTATATTTCCTCCGTGCAAGATTGAATCAACGTAATACGAAGCTGTAGAGATATCATGAAACGTTTTTAGAGGTTCGAAGCCAGACCCGATTACTTTGTTGCATCGCTTCCACCGATATTTGGCCAATAGCTTCTAAGCATTCATTCTCCATGATCGAGTCGAACAGTAAAGACGTTACTTTGAATTCAGCTTAAAATAAAGCATTGATTAAAGTTAACGTAGTGCAGTTATTTTGTCTTTACCAAGACTGTAAATATGAAATCAGAATGTGCACATACGTGGCGCTAGCTGTCAATGTAGTCACCGCCACACCGCGTCAATGGCGCCATTTCCTTGTTTTGATATCCGATAAAGATTTTAAACTCATAACCATACAAGTTTCATACAGCATAGTTTTTAATAGCATTGAACATGAATTTTATGCCTGGAAGCTACGATTCGGGAAGAGCATTGATTTTCTGTTACCATTTGAAGAAAATTGCTGCGGAATCGCATCGAATGCTTGTCAAAGCTTGCGGTGAGCATGCTTTGCGTGAATTACGGTGTTTCAAGTGGTTTAAAAAATTCAAAAGTGGCGATTTTAACGTGAGAAACGAAGAACGTAGAAGACTACCAAAAAAGTTTAAAAAATTGCAAGGATTGTTGGATGAGGTTGACGCTCATACGCAACAACTCGCGGATCAATTAAATGCACCGCGAGAAGCCGTTTCCAGACGTTTGACAGCCATGGGAACGATCCAGAAGATGACCGAAATATCAAAAAAGGCAACTCAAAGTGATTTTGCTTCATGACGATGCACCATTCTCAGCAAAACTGGTCAGGGAAACGATGGAGACGTTTAGTTTGCAAATACTTTCGCATGCGGCTTACTCACCAGACTTGGTTCCATCTGATTATTATGTACTTGCATTGATGAGAGATGCAGTTGCTTTATATCTTGCAAACATGGATGAAAATAGCTCGATGACTACTTTTCCTCAAAAGAGGGACAGTTCCTTTGGAATGACATCCACAAATTGTCAGAGAGATGGGGAAAATTTCAAATAAAATACGTTTTATACAAAAATTCCGGTTTCTATTCATATACCTGATAATTGTTTAAATTAGAAATCAGTGCTGAAGAAGATTCAATCGTACAAGGAGATTCCAATCGCGTGTAAGTTGAAGGATCAATTTTACCTGAAAAATCATTTTTTGCGTTTCTGTATTTTAGACGTAGCAACCCTACACGCTGCGATGTCGTTCCGGAATCGAGATCATGCTCGAGCTTCGGTATCAAATAGTAAAACTCCGGGCTTTCACGATTATTAGGGATTACCGTGCAATCTCTCCCGAATTTTTCAGTTCGATCGAGGATGTCGCTAGATAATCCGAGCTGGTCGAACGAGAAAGTACATCGACTTTATCTGGGGGAACTGCGTACCGCCGGTAAATCGAGAAAGCATCCTGTGACATCGTGAGGACAGGCTGCGCTGGTGCATGGTGGTATACTTCGAATAACATATTTTGTATCATTTTCATGCAATAAACGTGTATTTTCTATACGAAACTTCCGATTTCATATTTACATACCTGGTATATGCATAAGACATCGTTCGCGTTACATATTTTCAAGCAATTCCCGCCAAAGTTCTATAATTTGCACAAAATCTGCAACTCCTTCGTCGCATCTTCCCGAACCGAAGCCTCAATTTGCAAGCTTAACTTCGAGATTTCGTTTCGGTTTCTTCGACAAAGCGAGTTCAACCGAAATCGGCGCGGAAGCAACTACTGGTCTGACGTGAACTTATCAATTCAATTACACGCTCTCGATCCAGGTTTCCCGAACACGAGACGATCGTCAGGATCTTCGAAGGTCCTCGACCCTTCCCACCACCGTTTCTGACAGAGCAGCGATTTTTTCCAAGTGCGCGCGGCCAGGTCCCGAGGGAAAATTGTTTGTACGCCTCCCAGCCGTGTGTACCCCTGAAATTTCGAAATAATGCACTCGCGACCTGCCTTCGACAATCGTAAAACGCGATGGTTTCACCAGAGGGTGTTCCGGGGCGAGGTGGATCTCGCCGAGGGTTGCGTAGGCGGGGGTAGAACAGGGCCGTATGAATATTAATGTGCTGAAACAGCTAAACGCAAGGAGTAAGAGGGCCCTTCGACGCCCGCTATCTATTAATCCTCAGCCTGCAATCTGCATCGATGCGACGGAGCCACGTGGTCTTCATCTCTGCGTTATCTAGAGCGAGATTACATCGGGCGCAGACTCGAGGCTCGGAGAACGGGACAGGAAGCAGGTGGAAAATTCGTTACGGTATTACTTCTATCCCCGGTCAAGTGGTCGATCGGAATTTATAGGTTTGTTAAAAGCGAGGATGTGGTGGAAATGATGGCGAACCCGACCCTCCAACGATCTTCATCGACACTTTCGCGAAGTTTCATTATCCCACCGGCATCTGAAGCACCCCCCCCCCCCCCCTGCTGCAACCCTGATGCTGCGAGGTTGCGAACGTGACCAATACTTGCCCGAGTGGATTTTTCTTCGTTAAAGATTGGTCTGTCCCCTTTTGCGAGTCAATTTGACGGAGTAGTAGGCGTTCGTTCGAATAGAAAGACGTCGTTTAAGTCAACTTTGGTTAATACTTCTTTGAACATTGTTTCGTGCGTTCAGCTATCGTTTGTGCTTTGCCATACTGTAACGAGTCACATTCGTATCGAAGATATTGGATGAAGCCCGATAACTGTAAATTTTGTGCCTTTATTTTTAGACGAAATCACATTTAACCAGTGAAGTAAATTTAGACATTTTCTTTTCTTATCTGTAATATTTTTTGACGATGAAAATGTAATAACTCCACTCGCAAAATATTGTCTGATAAGGTATGGCGAAGAGATAACAAATATTGGGTGATGATCTGGCAGATTGGTCGAGGCCCGTGCAAAAGTTCTTACATTCTCCTGTTAGGATTGTTATAAACAGAATTACTTCAAACATTCGCTTCTCTGATTCTTGTGGATCAATTCTAGAACCGAGAAAATGTCTTTACTTTTTTCAGAGGTTTTAACATATTTAATCCCTTGCCGTACAATTTCGAGTGAAACTTCTGATGGCGATTTCAGACATAATCCGTTAAATACGAACGTTCTCCTTTTCTTTTACATCAAAATCAAAATTCGATCGCCTTGATATTAATATTTAAGCCCTACAGTAAACGTGAAAGAGTGGTAAGTGCAAATTTTCTTTTGTAATATTGAAATTATTAATATATTAGTAATATGAAATTTGTAGTACAAAGGATTAAAATTTCGTTAAGCATTATATCGCACTATATCGAATGTGAGGATGAAGGGTGTCATAAGTAATCTGCAGCTACATATAAACGAGTAGGAACATTAACCCCTTGGCATACAATGACGTCTGTTAGACGTCATCCATTTACATGTGCCATTGTAGACTTTGACGTCTCCGAGACGTCAAGAGCAGTTTCTGATGGACGCCGAAAATCGTGCATCGATTCTGTTTCATTTAAAATGTTCAAGATGCTCTCCCCTCCTTTTTCCGCAACAGTACCGATAACAGAATCGTATCGGCAAGCCAGTAAACCAGAAAGAAATACATTGAAAGCAGTATTCATTGGCAGTATAACAGCGATCCTGCAAGACGAATGTCATATTATATATGGACCGTTTATTTTGAAAGTGGTGCAAGTCGTTTTAAAAAAAAAACGAGATATGACGTAATTTATGCTTAATTTAGTGTAAACTTTTTGTTTATAACTAGTTAGTATTTAATATCTTAAAAAATGCCTATGCTTTGTTCAATTTAAAATTGGCCGGTAAAAGAAATTGCGTAACCATTGATTATGAAAGTGGTGTAAGTCCAATTTCCATACACAGAAAAAATGGCATTACGAAAAATGAATTTCCTGTACACACCACAGGATTATCATGACGTTATAAACTAATGTAGACAACATAATAAATTTATTTTACACGAAATGAAACGAGAGAATTTCGTTTCAACAAAAAATCTTCAAAACGCAATTAAAAAATAGATAAGAAAAAACACTAATGGAGAAAAAGTAAATTGGTTGCAAATATGTTGGATGAGATTTTGCAAAAGTGCACCGTATAATATTTTATATAAAACATCAATGGAGGACACAGAATTCAAGACTGTAAATTTATTACCTACATGTCGGGGAAGACCGCCAAAATTTGAAAAAATCGCCCTGACGCCTTTGTATCACGATGCCAGGCCTATTACATACGACAAATATAAGGATATGCAGCAGCTATTACTTTATATAAAGTACCTCCTGTGCATCATGAATATTTCAAAACAATGCCACATGAAGAGCATAAATAATTAATAATACCAATGTCTTGTGTTAAGTTTAACAATATATAAATATAATTAATGTTCAAAATAAAAATACTAATTCTATTTTATTTCTTGTTATTATTTATAAACAAAATTGGATTAATATGAAATATATTTTAAGTGGTATTTGTTATTTCAAAATTGAAATTAAATGATATTTACAATTGACTAATTATGAAAGTGGTGTAAGTCCATTTACAACCTGGAAATATATATTATTTTAGTTAAATTCGCCTAAAAGAAATTTATATAATCAAATTACATATTGATAAATTAGTACAAACATTCCCAGACTTCACATAATTAACCTATATTTTTTAACTGTCAGATCTGCTAACATTTAATTTTCTCGAAACAGAAGAAAATGGACTTGCACTACTTTCAAAATGAACGGTCCATATTTGGATTTGAATCCTTACTACAATTCTGAGTTAAATGTATTATATGAAACATAATAATAATATAGTAATGTATTATACCTTCCCCTAACAAAAGGAACATTCTGCAAAGAGATGTCGTGTGCGTGTATATAAAAAATATTATAAAAAGCGAAACAACTTGGCAGTGTAAAAAATGTCTAGTTCCTTTACATATTCGAAAATGTTTTGAAATGTATCACACTTTATAGAATTTTTAATTTATTATTTTATAATGTTACTTAATTACTGTTAATTTCTGAGTGTGCATGTAACTGTTCAGTTGAGCCAGTTAAATAGTATTCTTATAGTAGTATAATATATGCAATACAAATAAAATGGAATTTTATTTGCACGTCAAGGGGTTAAAACAATTGAAGACCGCCGATATTTTCGACCTACTAAAATGATTGCAACATAAAGAAACTCCAATGTCATCTTCTACAACGATAAATGAGAATCGTGGTCCACTTGATATTCTTGATTTGAAAACTATGTATACTATACATAGGGGATGATAGTATTTTTTTTAATTTTTCATATGACTGATGGTATCACGACATGCTTACTATCATCGTATCATGCGAACCACTCTATCGAGGAGGAGGCCGCCATCGCCGACAATTTCGTTCGATTTCCCATAACAAAGCTGCGTTTTACTATAAAATCAATTTTTTCTTTCGAAAGGAGAATTCTCGTGTAAACGAAAAAAGTGAAATAAATTTTCGAGGAATATTTATTCGATTGTACATACTTATACAGGGTGACCCATTTTAATCTATGAATAGATGAAGCTAACACTAAACCTAGCACAGTGGATCAAACAACTTTTATTTTGTAAATATTCAAATTAGAAAATTGCCTTTACAGAAATCGATTGAATGACATCTTTTATTAAATATCACATATTCTAGAAAAAATTACACAAAATCTAAATAAATGAAATCTTGTCATTTTTATAAGTCAATTTTATACTAGTAAATTTTAATACTCGATTAGCTCCTCAAATATTCGTTACTTGAAGAAAAAAATAGTTAAAACGAAAGTTGTTCTGTTTCAAGGGGATGTAACGTAATGCAATTAGTCTGTTTACAGATGGACTCGTAAAGGACACACGAAGGTCATCTTTATTTTTCTTAATGGAATCATTGAATTTTTAATGCAGTCTATGTAAACAAGTAACGCAATTATGTTAAAAAAACAACCACCAGTTCGAGAGATATTTTGATTCAAATATTACGAGTCCGTGCTATTAGTAGCACGAACATCTGCATAGTTTTCAGGTGAGATATTTGCATTTATAAATTCAAATGGGTCACCCTGTATAATTGATACAAGCGTCACTCCGACACGCCTCGGCGAGGACGGTTCAAAACAGGGGACAACTCCGGCTGTAATTATTTAAAATAAGAATACTAAAAATGTTTTGTTATTACATATAGAAATGGTTAGTTTGCATCTAAATTTCCATCAAAGCTCCTTAAATTGACAAAATGGCGACTGTTAAAGGAAAAGTAAAACTATTTCAGGAAATACAAATTAATAACATTATTCTAAAAATATTTTAATAAGTATACATCTCTTCGACACGATCGGTTCCCGCTAGTTTACAAAAGTTTTGAAAAGGTACGCGTTTTCCTTAAAAATATTTCCTTCAAAAAATCGTACTCCTAGAATCGCCATAGCTTTGTCACTTCAATGAATTGCAGTATAAAATTTGGGGATAGTATTTCTAAGGTTCTATATATTGAAAAATACAATTTAAAAAGTCGATTCTTCAAAGCAGTTATGCGCGAGAATCCTCGCTTAACGCCAAGCATCACAGAAGCCAAAAGTAGACGAATCAAAGGACCTCGTTGATCAAACGTTGTCTGATCGTGGTAAATCATCGTTCCAGGAGAGATAACCATGGAATAGAAGTCCGTCTGTATGGTCGGCCGAAAAGAACTGATCCCCGAGGGTAGGTGGAGGGGATGGTAAGTCACGTGTGCGCGTTTGAGCGGCAGCAAGCAAGAAAGAAAGAAAGGAAGACAGGAAGAAAGGAAGGAAGGAAGGAAGGAAGGAAGGAAGGAAGGAAGAAATGTAGGAAAGACTGAAGGAAGAGAGTTAGGAAGGATTGAAGGAAGAGAGTTAGGAAGGAAGGAAGGAAGGAAGAAGGGAAAGGAAAGGGAAGAAGCACAGCATCGCAAGGGTGAAATGGAAAAATATTTTTCCATTTTCCCTCTCGTGGACGTACCGAGGGTGGCTCCCGCTCTTTTCTTCATCTATTACGCGCGTTACACTCGAGCCAAGTGAGACCGAAAGAAGAATCGTCGGAGGAGGACAGAGAGCGTTCGCACTTACGTGTATTTTATGCATTCGAACGCGGATGCAGTCGGTGGGTGGGGTTTGGGGGTGCAGAATAGGGGGGAGCGAGAGGAAGGAAGAGGTCTGCCAGCGGGACGGAGAGGGTGGCCCGGGATGGTCGACGTCGGAGGGGAATGGGACGACGGGGGTTGGAGAGGTGGGGAAGGGAGGGCAGCCGGAGCTATCAAGAGGCTACATATAAAATCATAAGGCACGACGGCCACGCCCACCACCCCGCGGCTTCGCCAATCACCGTGGACTGCATTTAAATCGCAACCCCTCGGTGCATTGTCGACTTTTTTTCCGCGGGCGGGTTTGCGACTCGCCCCTGAATATATATCCCGCAGGCTGTGCCAACACCAGGAATATTCATATTCCTATTCCCTGGCTACAAGCCGTCGCACACACATCGCGTACAACCACCACACAGACTCACCCCTTCCCCCTCCCCGCCCCTCTCCGGTCACCAACCCCTCGTCCCGCCACCACCCCTCGTCGCGGCATCTATCCTTCTACTCGCTGTGTCCCCTTTCCAACCCACCACCCCTCGATGTCCTCCCCACTCTGGGCCACCTTCCGTCTTTCATGCTCACGCGGAAACCCACCCCTTTCCGCTCACGTGTGTGTCATTCACGCGCACTTATCCACCTGTGTACGCGGAACCGTCCGTCGACCATTCGCATTCTCATTTTCCTCTCATCGTAGTTCGTAACTCGCGCTAGATAGCGAGAAATGCACCGGACGGGGGAAGGGGGCGAGGGTGGTCGGGCACGGGGGTGGAAACGGGGAGGGGAGGTGGCGGATTCTTCATGATGGTATCCGATACCCGAGACGATGAGACGATGCACACAAGATGCGACCGAGAGATGATAGCTACGGCCGATCTGACGGCCACGATGAAACCCGGGCGGAACACGCGTGGCCCGCGATAATGGATTAGGAAGGTATTTTGTACGGCCGCCCTTTTCCTGTTTTTCCCTTTTCATTTTTTTTTCGCTTTTCTACTTTTTCGTCCTCCCTCCTTCCTTCTTCTCCTCTTCCTCTTTCCTTTCTTTTCGGTCTGTCGCGGAGTTGTAGTGGATCGTTATTCAACAGGCCGCTCCGGGGCTTTGCATCGATCGTGATTGAGTTCAATGATCGCTCATGCTGGATGGCTTCTCTTCCGCCTTTTCTTGATGCTTGCTTGGAATACATGCCATCCGATGCTTCTCACGAATGAAACGATCTTCTTTGTAACCTCGCGACAACGTGTCGGTTGCCTGTTTTAGAGTAATCCTACGGGAATTACGGCGCGAGCTCCATTACCCTGAGGAATGGGGACTTTGCTTCGACTTTTCTTGATGGGTTCAAACGTTCGCGATTTTAGTGATGTAAGTTACGGAAACAATTGTTCCTTAGTTGATCGTTTGCCGTTCCTGCTGTCCGGTGCTCTGTTGACTAATGCAAAATTCACAGGAATGATTATCGTAATGTACGAAGAATTTTGAAAGTAGCTTTTGAGGTGTTCACCAATTATTTTTCTTCAATTAAAAAGACCAGAAAACACATTGAAATTCAGTCGAGATTTCAGTAAGTTTCATTGTTCACGTTATACCAGGTATGTAAATACGAAACCGGAATTTTTGTATAGAAAATATACGTTTATTATAAAATGATATTAAATATTTTATTCGAAGCCTATAGGAAGCTATACATTTTTCCTATCTCTCTGACAATTTGCGGATACAACGCCAAAAAACTCCTTCTTTTGAGGCAAAGCAGTCATCAAGCAATTTTCGTCAATTTTTGTAAGATGTAAAGCAAGTGCAAGTCCCATCAATGCAAGTAAATAATAATCAGATGGCGCCAGTCTGGCTAGTAAGCTGCATAAAAAAATATTTCCCAACTAAACGCCTCAATCATTTTCTTGATGGTCTTCCTGTGTGTGATGGTGCATTATCATGAAGCAAAATCACTCTGTGTTGCCTTTTTTGATATTCCGGTCACCTTCTGAATCTTTCCCATGAATTTCAAACGTGTGGTGACGGCTTCTCGAGTCGCACTTAATTGATCCGCGAGTTGTCGTTGCGTTTGAGCATCATACTCATTCAACGACGCTTGCAATTCAATCGCAAATTCAAATTGCAAGAGAAAATCGCCACTTTTGAATTTTTTTTAACCAGTCGAAACTCTGTGATTCACCAAGAGCATGCTTACCGCAAGCTTCGACAAGCATTCGTTGCGATTCCGCAGCAGCTTTCTTCAAATTGTAACAGAAAATTAATGCTGTCTGCGAATCGTAGTTTCCAAGCACCAAATCAGACATGTTCAACATTATTAAAAACTATGCTGTTGTACGAAACTTGTATGGTTGTGAAAATCTTTATCAGATGTCAAAACACGAAAATGATGTCAATGACGCTATTTACTGACCTGGTATACATGACGGATGATACTTATTACATGCATTTGCTTCTCGGTGTGACATTCACTTTTATCGATTTACTCATTTATTGTTAATTTTGATAATGCTAGTATTTTAAAATATAATTTGACTTTACAGTCGTGGTTTGATCTCGTCATTATAGCTTTGGCATGATCGTTGACAGTGAAATCAGCGATGAGTGATAGAAAGGATGAAAGTTGGCGCATTTATCCTGGCCGATATGGATCGTGCTTCTTCGAACGAAAGTTGCGTTTCAAGTTTACAATTGTATGAGATTGTGGACCTTACTCTGTAGGTAGATGACATTTCCAGCAAATAAAGCAATTTCGCTTAAACTCCGTGTCTCGCGAAGTTCCTTAATGGTATTTAAGCAGAAATGAACGAGGAGCGACTTAACTTCAGCCAGTTGTAATGACTTTTATTCAATACGTTCCCGGCGATATTCTCGTTAAAGTTAGTTGGGAGTAGCTTATTCGCAGCTTGTTATCACGCGAGGATATCCCAGTTGGACAACTATGTTCATATTGTGTTCGACGGGAAACGAGGAAGTTACTGATGTGTGTACTCGTCACTCGAACTTCCCTCGTTGAAAACGAACACGCGAATTATGAGTTACCGTCCAGCAGCGAACAAAAAATAAATATCAAGGAATTCCTTAAAATTCTGAAAAATCAGGAAGGTTCTCTGACTTTCAAAATATCCGAATGTTTTAAATTTTTACGTCAAGGATGGCAACAAATACCATATCTGTCGAAAATGTCGTACAATAATATTTTGTATCAATTGTATTCTAATGAATAACACGTTAAATATTTAATATTATTTTTATGGTCATAGTAGTTATATTTTACTAATGTTAAGATAAATAATTTGAGAGAAAAGATACTGAATATATGAACGATCATTAATAATTAAAGAAAATGTTACTTTTTTGGGTCACTAAAATTTATAATAGAACAGAGGTGTATAACAAATTGTGGATGGAAAGTTTACAAATTTTAGTATTAAAAATGAAAAATCACTTTTAGCAATCGAGAAGTTATTGTCATAATTAGATTTGTTCTTATCGTGTCTCTTATAGTTGTATTTTTACTGTGACGTTTAAAAGAATTTCATATTCAGTTAAACTTAAAAATAAAATTGTTTTTGTCAAGTTAAAGAAATTTGCAACAGGCTTAGAATATTACCAATTGAGAATGCAAACAATTCTTATTATTGCAAAGCGAGATTGTTAATTTGTAACAATAACCTAATAAGTAATTAGCAGTCCTTTATGCTTACGTCAATCAATGTTCTAGGTGATAGTAATATGGTACTATATACTTTTAGATATATGAATAGATAGATTTTAATCTGATCAGATCTTTAAAGAGTAATAGTTGCCTTGCTATCTTCTTCAACCTTGGTTACACACTCAGCAACATCACAATATTTTAATATAACAATATACAGGTAAGGGTGGCAGGAAAGACTGCGTCTACTATGATTTTCTCTTCATAGCACGTCTTTATCCGACATTATTGCACACGAAACTAATTCATTACCATTGTATTTACTAAATAAACCGACTTTAGACACTCTAAATAAATAAATTGTAATAAACGTTCACTTTTATACTGCACATAATGAAACCGCAAACTGTGCAATTTATTGAAAGATACAATCTCAACCCTTTCGTGATGATATCCGATCGTCGATGTTGCTCTGTTATATAGAGTTATCTAAAATAAACTATAGGAAGCATTTTGACACTAGAACTACCGAACAATAAATCCAACGATATACATTGCTTTGTAATAATAACGAGACTGCATTTATTAAACTTCATATAATTCTTGTTAAAGACGTACATCCAAAAATTTCTGATGAAAATATTTTTATAATTTCAATACTTGCGAGAAAAAAAACTAAGGACCAGTCACAATGACTGGTTTGGTAGTTTTAGTGTTAAATAAAAAATATACTATTTTTAATTTTATTGATTTTTTAATTTAATTATCACATATCATTTATGACAATTATATGTGAAAAACGATATCTGTCGAATGACCACCACGTTTACAGACATCAATTCGAACATCAAAATTTTCGATGACATTTTGGCTTATTCGTTCGTTTAATTTACCAATTTCATTTCTAATGTTGTTTTCTAGGTTATGACTTATTGCTGGTTTGTTGGCATAAACTTTATTTTTCAAATAACCCCAAAGAAAACAATCCAATGGGGTGAAATCGCACGAACGAGGTGGGTCAATTCGCATCGCCATTCCTTAAAATTAATTGACCATTGAATTTCAATCACAATAAAGTACTGTTTTCACGCGTTGTTTGTGGCGTAGCTCCGTTTTCTTGAAAATAAACGTTGCTTATGTTGATTTCATTTAATTTCAGCCATAAATAATCATTTTATTATAACGTGCATCATTTACTGTAACTGCATCTTCACTCTCATTGCCGCAAGAGGATGGACCGATTACGTCTTTTGACCAAAATTCACATCAAACAGTAATTTTCTGGATCAAATGATTTTTCTTAAATGGTTCTGGGATTTTCGTCTCTCCATATGAGACAATTTTGCTTGTCGACTTGTCCATCCAATGTGAAATGAGCTTCATCGCAGAAGAAATTTACGATGGGTACTTTTTACTGCATACTGATTTGCAAAATAAATTTTAATAGCTTTAACACGGTCTTCGATCGTATACGACAACATCATTAAAATTGTTTACTATCGTATGTTAGAAATAAAAGAAAGTGACAAGAAACAAACATGATGTTTGACAGATATTCTCATTCAACACCCTAAACTTTTGGATAATCCTGCATGAAGTAACAAATTTTACTAGAATGTCTTGACAATTTAGGTATTTCCATATTTTCCATAATTACTTTGATATTCTAGGAAGTAAGCAGCAACGCATGAACCAACCCTAACAATCTGTCCTTGTGTAATAAATTTCTCTCGTAGGGTTGAGCTCTTTAATTTACCAAACACATGGACTATTAAAAAGAAACGATTAAATTAAAAGATTCACAGATACAATTAAAAGCAATCTATTATTTCACGAAAGCCAATTACAAATTGCACCGAATTTTCGGATTGTCAAAGTAACAGAGGAGTTCAACAAATTTTGTTTAAATCAAACGATGTTGGTGCGACGTCAGGGGACACTAAGCCGGCACGCACACGGTCACAATAATTCGACAAGGCGAGCAGGGATCAAAATAAAAAAAAACTGCTGACTGTAGGCGCCCCTAAGAGCCTGATGGTGTCGTCGTTGCGTCGTCGAGAGATGGCAATTCCCTTGTCCCTTCTTGATCCCTCCGCATGGAGAACGTCACCTCCGCGGAGGGACGACCTGCCGTTTATCTTTAACGATCAGAAAAAGGATTTCTCGCTTTACCGGACACGTAACGCGTCGCGGAGGCTCGAGGAAGGGGTAAGTGCAGAGATGAGGGGAAACGAAACGGTGAAACATTCTCGAAAATTATTGGAAGGGTACGCCGGAGAAGCGCCGAAGGGAACCCTTATCCCTTCCTACGGTGCCTATCTTTTTAGTACGTCACCCTAACACCACCCCCATCTCAATACCCGGCGGGTTCCATCCTTCCCTCATTTGATTTCTTCTTGGTGCGGAAATGGCTGAGCAGCCATTCGCGCGAGACTTCCGGTCGACTGGAGATAGAAATGGAGTCCCCCGGTTGCAAAAAGGGTGGGAATCACTGGCAACCGCTACAGCCGTGGCTTCGTTGCCGCGGGAAATTGCCGTTTCGTCGAGAATTGATAATAAATTCGATAACGTCGCGAGAGTCCGCATGCCGATAATCGAATGAGATAAAATGCCAGGATATCTCGACGATCTCGATGGTCCCCGACAACGACGACGCGACGTCTTGCTGCGTTTCAGCTGTTCCCTTGTCCCCTAACCCCCTCTGCCAGCCGGTCCGGCCATTTTATTAACAATTTTCCACCGATCTCATTAGATTCGAGGATCAAGCGGCATTTGATTATTCGGCAACTGAAAAATATCGAGATAAATTCAATTCATTCGTGACCCGTCATTTGCTCCCTTCCGCGGCCTCCGAAAGTATGATGCATCTCTTCGGGCTCTTTGTGGAATTTCAATTTTCACCATTTCGAAAAGAATTATTTAGTAAAACTGGATAGTATAATATTGTGTGCCTAGCTTCCTGAAAGAATTATTATCGGCAACGATGTTTTGTATATTCCGTATATTTGATTTCTTAAAGAATGTAATTTTGTATAAGCTTCGGCAATCCCTGTAGCCTTTTTACTTGTCGAAGTTGACCTTAATGTTCCAGTTGATCCTTTGGGGACGACATTTATACGCTATACTGATTCCGACACATTTTTAAAGATTACTTATACGTGGTTCAACTATTAGGCACGATACATTCTTGTATTTTGTCATTTCATTTTGACAATTTGTAAGTAGATTAAATGATAGATAACATTACAATAACGTCCATAACAGCTTCTATTACACGGAAAGAAATCGATGGTCGGCTATTGTCCTCAGGGGTTAAGCAAATTGTGGCATAGAAACGTTAAAATGGCCGATGAACTTGTCAGTTAAATACTAACCTAAACATTTGAATGCTATAATCAAATTATTCAACGAAGGATGTATACTCTTTTATACTTCTGGGATATTTGTAATGGCTCCAACAATTAATATACGCAGAAAATCTATAACAATAATGTAACATAATATTGGGTAGTCGGAAAAGTATTGTTTCTTTTATTCAAAATGAATTTTAATCAAGTATATATTGGCTATTATTATTTATGACCTTTTGCCATTTTTAGGGTAGAATCATAATCCCATCAGAATAGAACTTCTGTCGTTTATCGGCTAAAAACTTGGCCAAATCATTTTCACAGTTCTTTTTTGAATCCAACTTTGTAGACTGCGTCATCTGTCGAATGACGCAATCTGGTAAATGTTGCCCGATATATGACACCAAACAACATTTAGTAACAAAAATCTCTGAATACTTTTCCGACTATCCAATAAATAAAAATAATAAGAGGCTAACTAAGTCGCTTAAACAGCCAAGTCTATAAAACATCTAAAATTCTTACACAATTTAAACAACTGTTATATTCTTTCTCTACGTACCATAAATCTTTCGCTACTCTACTTGGAGTATCCAATAAATCAAATCTGACAAAATTGAACTACACTTTGTCGTAAAGTTTAGAAGAACGATCTTAGTCAGGAGTTTTTTGATAGTTTCTCGAGGGGTCGCTACCCCCGTAAGCGCCAGTTTCCTAGCGCACCTCGCAAAGCTCACGAAACTAGTCCCTGAGTGACCATTACCTTTTTCGACTGAACGCGTCCGATTGAATCTCGAATAAAGTGATCAATCGAGCGGCTATCGCACCGACGAATCGCCTTTGGGGAACGCCCGGTCGTCCTTGAAATCCGTAATTATTGCACAATTATCTCTGACGGCCCGCACGGAGCCTGGGAAAATATCGGTGGAAACGGTGTCGACGAAATCTATGACAATTTCGAGTTAAAAACGATGATACAGTGTCGGCTACATCAACGACAATTATAAATTAAAAACGATAAGACCATACCGGCGACTTTGACGCTCGCTCTCTCGCTCGCTTACTCGTTAGCAAGATCGCAATTAGAAAAGTTGCAAAGATGCTCGTTCATACTTGACGGGCATTGTTGTGGCCCGGATGGTAGCCACAGGCAGTTTCGTGGCGGCCGCCATTTTACCAACCCTTAATTTCTGGATCTAATCGAAATGACTCACGCGACTTTACCCAGCGACTACGACCCCCCTCGAGGCACACCGGGTTTAGAGTGATGCAATTACGCTTAAACACTAACGAGCTAACTCTTGATAGAAAATGGCCGTATGCTCCGTTGGTTACAAACAGTAAAGCCATTACCGCCCTGTTCCTCCACCTCTATCCAGTTTTCTTCCCTATGCCTTTGACGAAACCGAAAATCATCTGCGCTGGTCATCCACGGCCTTCCGTTTCGAATTCTGACTTCGTTACCATTCCGAATGTACGGCCGGAGTACACTTTAATTAAATTTCAAAGTCGCCATTTAATTGCATATATTAGGGGTGCTCATAAGTAATATATCATAGTGATATCTAAAACAATTTTTCTACTAAAACCAAGTTTTCATATATCATCTATAATGGTCATCCGTGGCCTTTCGTTTCGAATTCTGACTTCGTTACCATTCCGAATGTGCTGTCGGAGAATGTTTTGATTCAATGTGTAAAAGTCGCCATTTAATTGCATACATTAGGGGTGCCCATAAGTAATAAATTATGGTGAAATTTAAAACAAACTTTATAGTAAAATTAAGTTTTTATTTATTACCTACGCTGATCATTCGTGGCCTTTCGTTTTGAATTCTGACTTCGTTACCATTGCGAATGTGCGGCCGTAGTACATTTTAATTCAATTTCAAAGTCGTCATTTAATTGCATATATTAGGGGTGCTCATAAGTAATATATCATAGTGATATCTAAAACAATTTTTCTAATAAAACCAAGTTTTCATTTATCATCTATGTTGGTCATTCGTAGCCCTCCGTTTCGAATTCTGACTTCGTTACCATTCCGAATATGCTGTCGGAGAATATTTTGATTGAATATGTCAAAGTCGCCATTTAATTACATACATTAGGAATGCCCATAAGTAATAAATTATGGTGAAATTTACAACAAACTTTATAGTAAAATAAAATTTTTATTTATTACCTACGCTGGTCATCTGTGGCCTTTCGTTTCTAATTCTGACTTCGTTACCATTCCGAATGTGCTGTCGGAGTACATTTTGATTCAATGTATAAGAATCGTCATTTAGTTGCATATATTAGGGGTGCTCATAAGTAATAAATTATGGTTAAATCTACAACAAAGCTGGTAGTGAAATTAAGTTTTTATTTATAATCTGTTGTGATGTCGGATGTCAGGACCGTGTCAAAAATGGTCACCCGTTGTACGAAATGTACCAATCTGTTCTTTAATTTTAAGATATGTGCGGCCTGATTTTGAGTTTAAATTGATGACAACAGGGTTGAAAAAAGTCAGAATCACTAACGAGCGCCTGCGAGTTGTGGCAATAGTATTACTATTATATTGTTTATTCCATTTTCCGAATGATCAGTCATTTTATCCCACACTATTTCCATCATTAGCAAGGGTGGTTTGCCAGCTTCCTGCAAATTTTCGATCCCCTTCTTATAGAAATCCAGGATCCGTGAAGTAAAATGTGACTCAAGGTGCCTCCATTTCGAGGCCTGTCAGAGAGGTCATAATCGCCAGCAGCGAACCTCCTGAACCAATGTTGACACTTGTTGACATTCGATACATCTCCATAAATATGGCAAATTGTTTTTGTTGTTGCCGTTACATTAAATCCCGCATGTAAACGAAAAAGAATGCAATGGCGAATATGATGCTTGGAATGTACGAACGCCGCGATTTTAATATAGGGAAGTAAAAATTGTATACTTCTTGGAATATTTAGAACACAGGCTGCTTTACTGAAAATTGTGAAAGAATACGCGTTTTCTTTTCAATAATCGGTACAGAACTAAAAGCAAAATACTTTTTTCCAAATAACTTATTATAGGTAGCTCCAATATTTCAGCGATTAAATCGTATTAACCCTTAGCACTCTAATGGCGTCTCTAAGGCGCTATCGAAAATTGACATACTATTATTTAAACAATTTTTACATCGCTAGGTGCGCAGTTAAGAAATCGATAAAAATTGTAATGTTTTAAGCACGAGTAATAGTAATTAATTTTATATATACGGAAGGAAATAAACTATGTACAATGGAGCTATTATAAGTAAAAATATTGTAAATATGTATATGATGTATAATATATATATTTGTTTCTTAATAATATTATAATAAATATAATTTTGGAATGGAATTGCTTCGAGTGTAAAGGGTAAATAGCTATTATATTACGACAATCAGAAAATTTACTATGTTTGCAAGAAGCACCATCAAAAGCATATTTCTAAAAATTGTTAAATTGACCAGTGAATAGTCCCAAATGTTATTAATTACAAAACTATAAAAATACTCCGTCGTACGAGGGTTAAATATCCTTTGAGGTACCTTTTATTCGATATTCGATACCACTGACTTAAGAATCAAGATTTGCGCCTTCACTTATTAGGAAACGCGGCTTCCTCAAATTTAAACGACAAAACTGGCCGTGATATACTTATTTAAATGCTATGACACTGCTTTAAAAATTAGGTTCATTACATTTGTTCGTAACAGAACTATACAAAAGGTAACACAGCGTTTTTCTTACTCTTGGACAGCGAACCATTCTTACAACTATAATTATTGATGAGGTTTAAGATTATTTACTGCATCATATGACAATATTTTTAAATACATTTTTGGAATCACTTCTCGTGGATAAATTAATGTTTGTTTTGTTTCTAATGCAATAGCTGTTCCTTTGATTAAGTTGCCAGAAACCGAGGAATTAAATGACGATTTTTATACGTTGGGTCGTGAAGGACCCAAGGTATCAAAGGATTGAACTAGAAGCATAATATTATCACCTCTATAGAAAGAATTTATTGTAACGTACATGTATTTTATTTCAACCTCAACTTAGTAGTCAGTCTTCTTCAAAATGAAAAGTTTGTAAATAAAGAATATACGAGAAAAAATTGTTATGCATTTGAATGAGTGTATTAGTTATCCTAAGCTTGATTCCATAGCTTCGTGCCCCCATATAGAATATTTAAAAAATAATGTACTGTTGATGACAACGCTCAACCCCTTCCACTGTAACATCAAGTTAGACTCGTGACGATGATTTCGTACAGAACCTACTAAATGTGTATGGTATCGATTACCTACACATTAAAATAATATTTTACTTTGTAATTATTAATATAGAACCATTGGAGAACACATAACATAAAATGGATACTAAACTTCTTTCTTCTTCTGACACTAGAACTACCAAACCAATCAAAATGACTGGTCCCTACTTATTTCTTTCGCAATTACTGAAGTTATAAAATGTTTTCGTTAGTCATTTTACGATGTACTTCTTTAATGAACCACATGTTACAATAAAAATTGAATGAAGTTTGAAGAGATGTAGTCTTGTTATTATTACAAAGTAATGTATATCGTTGGATTTATTGTTCAGTAGTTCTAGTGTTAGGCAATTACGAACGACAAAGAAATTCGAATCACTGCAACCGCGAAATATGACGTATAGGATTAAAATGGTTGATCAATGGCCTTTAATGGTTAACAATTGGAATAATAACTTATATAATTTTACTGTATTGGAAGACGGAAATAGAAGAAGGGGTAAAAGTCACGTCTCCACTGTCGAAGCTTCCAGGTGTAACCCTTCGAATTTATTTTCCTGCTGAGCGTCATCGTGTCTTCTGATATCTTAGATTGTAATTATAGCGTAACTGTAAATAATTTTATCAGGATACAGCGTACATTCGAAAGACCTAAAATAAAAGTTATATATCATATCGAAAACCACGGAAGCTTAAATCTCTGTATTAACCCCTTGACATATTACAAGTCAGGGTCGTGACGAGGATTTTCAAGAAAACCTAACAAATATAAATTACATGCCTTTCTTTATCGATGAAATCAAGTTTTACTCTTTTGTAATCAATATTGCAACATTGAAATAAATGTTGTTGTTTAAGAAATATAAGCTTTCCTTTCTATTCTGTAACATTTTTGACGAAGACGTTTAAATAACTGTAAAGCCAAAGAAAATGGTATGACAAGGGGTTAATCCCTTTCACTATAATGGGTCAAACATGCGACGAAGAGTTTGAACAGAATCTACTAAATATATATGATATCAATAATTAATTATTATCGATATATAGCCATTGGAGAGTACACAAGCATTCGATAAATATTTACTCTCTTCCTCTGCTAAGAAACTATTGAAAGAAAATATAAAAAATTAACGTTGAAGAAGTTCCAGCCGCTGCAACCCTAGAAGAATCGTAGTGTGAAGGGTTCAACAAGAAAATGGTTTCCGTGGTTTAGAAGAAGAAGAGAAAAGCTATACAACTCCCAGCGTTGCAATCAAATTGGTAGCGCGCGTGCAACGCAGCCATACCAAATAAATACCAGTCGCAGGTGCGAGCATATCAATTTTTCGACTGTATCGTCGCTTCGAGGAGGGACGCAGAGATCCCTTGTTATTCTCGCAGTCTGGATTTCCGAAGCAACGGATATTCCTTTCAGCGGTGGTAAAAATCGGAGGGATTTGATCGAAGACGAATAACTTCGCCTATAACTGCTCGTCCCGAGGAGGAACCCCCCGGCCCCCATTTTCGGGGTCGGAAGGGGGAGAAGGGCGGAAAGGATGGAAAGCTAGTCGTCCCTTTTAATTGACCGCTCGATTTCTCGACAAGAAAGGAACCATTTGGGAAATTGCTAAAATTTCTATCAGCAATTTCACGAACGAGTCCCGCCGCTGGAATAAAAGACCAATGGGGCTGGCAGAGACGAGAATAAAACGAGAGCGGGAGATGCGGTATATATACGGGAGAACGAGAGCCCGCCGTTGTCAAAGGTCCGACGCGGAAAAGTCGTTTCGTCCCGGCCATTGTCAAGTGCCCTCGTCCGAGGAATCTGAAGGTGCTGTCCTCCTGCACCGCTATACCACCGATGTCCTTTCGCTTCCGCAAGGAACTTCCACCTAACCCTGCCTGGCCAGCCTTTTCCACTGAATGCTTGTCAGAACCAGAAGACATCTTTTGTAGCGAGCTAGTGGTTCGAGGAAAATTGTGTGTTGTACTCTTCGATATCCCGCGAACCAACATTTTCTACTACTCATCCCCTACCGTTGTACCACCATGGACCAGCGCAGCCTGTCCTCACGATGTCACAGGATGCTTTCTCGATTTACCGGCGTTACGCAGTTCCCCCAGATAAAGTCGATGTACTTTTTCGTTCGACCAACTCGGATTATTTAGCGACATCCTCGATCGAACTGAAAAATTCGGGAGAGATTGCACGGTAATCCCTAATAATCGTGAAAGCCCGGAGTTTTACTATTTGATACCGAAGCTCGAGCATGATCTCGATTCCGGAACGACGTCGCAGCGTGTAGGGTTGCTACCTCTAAAATACAGAAACGCAAAGAATGATTTTTCAGGTAAAATTGATCCTTCAACTTGCACGGGATTGGAATCTCCTTGTACGATTGAATCTTCTTCAGCACTGATTTCTAATTTAAACAATTACCAGGTATATAAATATGAAACCGGAATTTTTGAATAGAAAGTATTTTATTTGAAATTTTCCCCATCTCTCTGACAATTTGTGGATGCCACGCCAAAAAAGCGGTCCCTCTTTTGAGGCAAAGCAGTCATCGTGCTATTTTCGTTCATTTTCGTAAGATATAAAGCAACTGCATGGCCCATCTATGCAAATAAATAATAATCAGATGGAACCAAGTCTGGTGAGTACGCCACATGCGAAAGTATTTGCCAACTAAACGCCTCGATCGTTTCCTTGACCAGTTTTGCTGAGGATGGTGCATCATCATGAAGCAAAATCACTTTGAGTTGCCTTTTTTGATATTTCGGTCATCTGCTGGATCGTTTCCATGGCTTTCAAACGTATGGAGACGGCTTCTCGCGGTGCATTTAATCGATCCGCAAGTTGTTGCGTATGAGCGTCAACCTCATCCAACAATCCTTGCAATTTTTTAAACTTTTTTGGTAGTCTTCTACGTTCTTCGTTTCTCACGTTAAAATCGCCACTTTTGAATTTTTTAAACCACTTGAAACACCGTAATTCACGCAAAGCATGCTCACCGCAAGCTTTGACAAGCATTCGATGCGATTCCGCAGCAATTTTCTTCAAATGGTAACAGAAAATCAATGCTCTTCCCGAATCGTAGCTTCCAGGCATAAAATTCATGTTCAATGCTATTAAAAACTATGCTGTATGAAACTTGTATGGTTATGAGTTTAAAATCTTTATCGGATATCAAAACAAGGAAATGGCGCCATTGACGCGGTGTGGCGGTGACTACATTGACAGCTAGCGCCACGTATGTGCACATTCTGATTTCATATTTACAGTCTTGGTAAAGACAAAATAACTGCACTACGTTAACTTTAATCAATGCTTTATTTTAAGCTGAATTCAAAGTAACGTCTTTACTGTTCGACTCGATCATGGAGAATGAATGCTTAGAAACTATTGGCCAAATATCGGTGGGAGCGATGCAACAAAGTAATCGGGTCTGCCTTCGAACCTCTAAGAACGTTTCATGATATCTCTACAGCTTCGTATTACGTTGATTCAATCTTGCACGGAGAAAATATACAAAATATCCAATATAGAGTTTCTCCATTTTCCCTTTCGAGGATTCATTCGATATTGCTTGTTAAGCAGGGCGACGAAGTCTGCATCGCGGACTTTGGTAATGCATGCTGTAATGCTAAACTAACCAAGCCTGAAAAATAACTGCTTTTTCTTCGATCTTGTACAAATGACAAGATGCAATTTGTTTGGACGCTTCGTTATTAAAAGCTATGCTGTTGTATAAAACTTGGATGGTTGCGAGTTGAAAATCTTTAGCAGATGTCGAAACAAGAAAATGGCGTCAATGATGCGATATGACGGTAACTACATTGCCACTTATGGGAAAATTCTCGTTTCATATGTACAGACCTGTTATAGTTGATAGTAGTTGGTGCATTCTTTGATTTGTTACTCATGGGACAGCTTCTGTGTCAGAGAAGTGGGAAAAATGTATAGCTACCAATGGGAAATACTTCGGATAAAATATTTTGTATAATTTTCATACAACAAACGTGCATTTTGTATACAAAAATTCTGGATTCATATTTGCAGACCTGGTACACTGTTAGCGGTTGCAGAAGTTCTACGAAGTTTCCGAAACTACGTACCGGCCAGTTGACAGTTAGAACGTTAAAAGCTTCTGAAGATAGAATTTTAAAACAGGGAAGAAACTTTCGGAGGTGAAACTGGAAGATGACTGTTCTATAGAAAATGGCTGCTAATAATCAAAGTGTGAGAATTCAATAATTCTCCGGGCGATAGAACCATTTCTAAGAACCTTCTTCAGCGTTCCTGTTGTTTAACATTGTCCGACGTGATCGAATGCAGGCTGGTAACACAACGAAGTTTAATCCTCTTAGTGCCCAGCGAAAGTACTGTACATATGCGAAGAATACCGGGCCAATTTAACAAATTTGCTAAGGTTTCGGAAAAAGCTCATAAAAATCAATCTAAGAATGACATTTACAAAACATAAAAACCAGCATGTTACGTAATAAAGAAAAAATAAAGTAATGCCAATTGTATTTCAATATTTGTTGAAAATCATACGAATGACAACGATATAAAACATGAAAAACATAGAAATGAGTTTCTCTTCTACAAACATTTGCACATAAGAATAATCATCGTTTGATTGCAGCTTTATGTAGATCACCTAGTATAAAGTATAAATATTACATTTTCGTAATTAGCGTTGCCAAAATTTGGGGATTCGGTTCCTCGATGATCTGGTCACTGATTGTGGCAGGCAGGTATGACTATTGGTAAGCGGTTTGTGTCGAACCCCATGGCACTTACTCCGGAACCTTCATAGAGCGAACCTTATTTCCTAACAAGTTAATCCCAGGAACAATTATTCTAATTCTCCTGCAATGAAATTAGACCATTAATAACATATAATAAAGTTATTTTGAGACGCCATCGGATAGGCAACGATAGATAGTCGTTGGCACTAAAAGGTTTAACGTGGGCAAGGTCAGGTGTCGATAGATTCGTTTTCCGGTGTTCCAGGATGGGGACGTTTAATTTCGCGATCGATTTTCGCGTACCCCTCGGAAAATCCGCGACCGCAGTTTCTCTTCCAGCATTCGGTAAATCGTCGACCTCCGCAGTATCACGCGTAAACGCAAGAAACAGGGACAAAACTACATGGGCGGCTCGGGGTGTACGCGTCGCGTATATACATATATATATATCGAGGACCTCCATCGGACATGATTTTTCTTCCCCGTGGTAACGCGCCTCGGGTCATTAACGTTATACGTTCGCGTGTTGCGAGAAGAATGGAACGGCGGGTTAAAAGGAGGGGTGGAATCGGGGGTGTCGTGTCGTGTTCGCGATAATAGCTATGATTAGAGTCGCAACGGATGGCATATGGATGGCGCGGGCGGTTTAATGCGCTCCACGGATTCTACGGAAGGCTCCATATGTACGGGCTACGAAATAAAAATGTCGAGACACGGCTCCGGTCACAAAGGACGGGAATTTTAATAATAGATTTATGCGCATATGTTAAGTACGCGGTGTCGTTATTATTTCTGTGACCGGCTCGGAGGTGGGGAACGGAGGGGAAGAGGGAGAAAAAGAGAGAGAAGGAGAGAGAAAACGGTGGAAGCCATCGGGGTTTAAGGTTTAATGGTATCTGCAACAATTGCGGCGATGCACTTTGAAATTTTCATCGGTGACAGAGTCACACTGAAACGCACCCAGCTTTTGCATTCGATTATCCTTCCCCGAGGGCGTCGCTGCGCCCTCCGAAAGCGTCGAGCCCTTCGACGGTCGCCATCTTGAGAACGCGCGACCTTCGCCGCGTGTGATCGCCCGTTTATGCATACGTTCCTCGAACCCTTTACGGTCTCCGAAGATGACTCCCTTGCGGGCAGAGGAGTTAAAAACCTGCTATCCACATAAAATGCACACTTTGCTTTACCCTCTAATTTATGCTAAAATATAACTAGACGTTCTTACCCTTCGAGAAACCTGTTCCTCGTTCGCTGCATCCACCGTTCGAATCCTGCTCGACAATATCTAGTTTTGTAGACCTCGCTGCATAATTTCTGGCACCGACGATGGGCCATCTTGTAAGTCGAAGAAATTTCAAAGAAACAAGGATTTGTTAAATGTTAATTATAATTAATTGCAGTGATAATTTTTATTGATCTTGTTCTTATTTCAAAATATCTGATTATCGACATCGTAACGATACCGTTCATGGACTCGAGTAACTAACAAATATATATTATTATTATTAACATTGTTCTTACTTTCCACGTATACACGAGACAAATAATATGCAATGCTGATTGAATATTAATAGATCCGTTAACAAATTTTACTGTTAGTTTTTAAGCGTCTTATCGACATCTCTGGAAGAATCGGTATTTAACACAACAATACCGACATGTTTCACTGCGTTAAATTGTCAATATACCTCTACAACATGTACACATGCAACATTAGTCAGACATAGCGTACATTTGACGAAAAAAGGCTGTATTTGTTTTGAACGATTTCATGGCAGCCATGATTGTTTTCCATCCAATTTTCACTTCGTCGGCTCATGTATCTTCTACTTTGATAATCTTATCAGGCCCTTCTTATAAAAAATATGCCGATTCAAATTGGCTGCAAGAAAATTAGAATTTAGATGTCCTGTTTTTAACCAAGATTCTGCACGGATTCAAGTTCCGCCATCCGAGAGTTAAGACGTGTCGGCGCGTCTTCCGCGTGTCGCCATTTTGCCATTAAGCCCTCCAATCTGGATGCGTAAGTCATTTATAATCCCCGTCGTTTTGTTGCAGCCCTAAAGGGTTTATGCTGGTGCCACTCGAAACGGCCCCTTGGAAAATATTTTTCTACTAATGGCCCCGGTCTAGCAACCCTCGGCGCAGCCGCCTTCCAACGTGGAATTTCATCGCCTTTCCCTTGTCGATCTCGACGTACGGTAAGTAATTGAACATGGTCACGTGAAAACAACCCCCGGTACATCGACATAGCGAGTGCGAGGGCCGAGCGTCGTAATACGGCGAACGCGTTCTCCTCCGGAAGGAAAGAAAGATGGAGGACGGCGAAACGCCTCCGAGGGAGACATGGTTTCTCGTTCAGACGCATATTCGCGAGCATCGTCGAAACCATTTTACGACTCTCCGAGCAGCTTCTCGGCATTCAACTTTCGCAAACTAATAGAATTATTTTCTTTACGCAAATCGGCCACACGTGGAGTTTAAATAAATTTCTACAGCTTAGAATACGCTGATTAAAAGCGACTTACAAACGAGTTGTTAACCTTTGGGAGTCGAATGGCGACACTGGAGCACCAATAAAAATTGTCACAGAATTATCTTGTACACAATATTTACATCGCTGTGTTTACAATTAAGAAATTGATAAAAGTTTAACTGTCGTAGCGACGAATAATAGAAAAAATCTTTGTATGCATAAGAGGAAATTAAAGCATGTAGAATGAAAATATTCGAAGTCGAAAGAAATGGTTTGCGTTTAGAGTTAAGACAACTTCGAGTGCAAAGGGTTAAAAGTAGTTCTGGATTTTGGAGAATTATTCTTTGGAATGTTACGTTGAAATATTTCTTTTATTAATTTTTTTTATGGATGTCCGAATGTACACGCGATTTTCGGGTCGAAAACCATGAACGGTAGCATGATGCTGAAGCTTTTCTGTAATTTTGTTAATGTTTACTAACATAATTTTGAGTATGTAATTTAAAACCATGGCTCCCGAACGTTTAAAAGTTACAGAAACTTCGAAATTGTCCAGTAAAATAGCGAAAATTAGTCTATGGACATTTTCTTTAAAGCCATGATAGATCTCAGGATACCATTGTAGAGTTTACGGTGTAGTCAAAAGGGAACTTATAAATGTATACTCAATAGGGAAATCATATATTTGCAACCGTATGATGGAGAAAATATTGAATTTGACATCTTATGTACATTTTAAAAACCTCAAATAATCTTCAAATGGTGGTACGTGGGTCTATTTTGGTCCAGACTTACAGACATTCCACCAAAATTTTAATTTTCTAGTAAATTGTTCTAGTAAATTGAAATTGCTAGGTATTTCTATCAGATCCAACAAGAAGATTAATTTTCTATTAACCAATTGAAATTGTTAGCTATTTCTATCAGATCCAATAAAAACATTAATATTTTCTAGTAGCCAATTGAAATTGTTAGGTATTTCTATCAGATCCAATAAGAACATGCATTTTCTAGTAACCACTTGCAATTATTAATTATTTCTATGAAATCCAATAAAAACACTAATTTTTTATTAACTAATTGAAATTGTTAGTTATTTCTATCAGATTCAATCAATATTGATCTCAAAGAGGCAGATACAAAAATATATAAGAAAAAATGAAATTCTAATTACTTAAATGAATTCAGCCAAATAGCTCGTAAACAATTATTTGCGGATAGATTTCCACAGTCTCGACAATGAGAAAACTACAATATCCAAACAATAAACGTATTTCAAACTAAAGAATTAAAACCCAGCCGTCTCGCATAGATACTCATACAATTTTCTGAAATTATATTTTCTAAATAAAAATTGTTTCCTCTCGCACACAGTTTATTGACATTATAATATTTCCTATTTTTGCTATTCTCCTTGACTCCAACAAATAATTCTCTCGTTTTTTAAAGCAACGCTGGGGTCTCGGTAAAAGTATATTTTTCCTGTAAAGATTATCGCTTCTAAAAGCAGAAACTCGACCCCTAAAGCTTTCCGCCTCTCATCTCCGCCATCATCCCGCGGTAAACATTCGCCTACCCTTCTGGAGAACGTTTATCTCTAGCTCATGCATAACAAAAAAACCTCCGTCAGGGGATAATCTCTGGCTCCTATCCCCGCGAGCGGAAGGAAACACCCTCGGCGACATTAGGCCGTCGATTCTATGGGAATTGATGGTTCCGCGAGTGCCGGCATTCGCAGCTGAAAGTCGCCGGTTCGCCAAAGAATTTCAGCGTAAGTCGGCTCGTTAGCTGGTTATTTAGTAGCAATTTGCATCCGACCGGGCCCCTGGGCACGGTTTCGCGGGCCTGCAAACTCGCGACTTCGAATTTAAATTGGATAATCGGGTTTCCTAGAGGCGCCGTTGCCGGGACGGAAGAAGCGAGACAGGGAGTCGGCCCGCGGCCGCCATCTCTGCGTGCAACTGCCATGTTGATTTTTGCGCGAACATAAGGGTGCCTTCATACGAAGGGACTCGTCCGGCGGAACGGGCGTTCGATCCGTACGATAATCTCGAACCTGAGCTGCGGTTGCTATTTTTCCTCCCGTGATCAGGGTCGAACGGTTTAGGGGTGGTTTCGGCGAATACGCGAAAAGTTTACTCGAAAACTTTTCATCCATTATAGGGCGTCTCTAGCGTCACAGAAACTCTACCCCCGGAGTTATTACGAATGTCCCTACCTCCTGTTTGGATATCCCCCCACCCGGCCGCGGCGCTCCCGAAGGGCTGGTGCACACAAAGCACACATCTACCCCATTACGGTACAGTCGGCGCAAAAAGGTGCGGTCGTTCCGCGCGCGCGAGATTATTATCGCAGGGAGCGCGCGGGGCGGCCAGGTCGATGGCTGCGGCGCGGCGACGCGTCTCTGTGTATCTTGTCGGGTGCCACGGTGCATCGAGCAATCGGTACTTTGGACAATTTTTTACGCGAAAAACCACATCGGTTTTGCATCGGTGGGCGGGTGGGCAAAAACCGAGGGAGGCAGAGGGTTGGAGAAATCGGGAGGCGCCGCGCGCTCCTCGACTCCTCCGACTCCCTTGTGCCGCCGCTACCCCCCGTCACGCCTCGCACCCCTCGCTTTTTTTGCATTAATTAAAAGCTCCTGCCTCCGGGCCGCCAGTAGCACGGCCATCTTGGCTCGAGGCACGCCCCCTCTCCTTTGTTTTCGGATTTTTTTAATGATTTCTCCTTTGCAGACGCGTATCCTTCTCTCTTTCTCCGTCCACCTCTTTCCCCTCGCTCCGCGCCGATTCCCTTTCTCCCTCTCTCTCTTTTTCTCTTTCCTCCTTCTCTCTTTCTCTCTTTCTCTCTCTCTCTCGCTCGCTCGCTCCATCCGTCTCCCTCTATCTCTCTCCATCTCCATCCTCTCCCTTCCCACTGTTGTTTCTGCCGTTCCTTCTCGCCTCTCTGCCTTTTCAACCTCCCAAACTCCTTTCGCCTCCCCCGCCCCTCTCGCGTGTCACCCTTTCGCTCGAAATTTACCACTTCACCGTCCCCCTCGGCCGCCGTGGCCGCCTCTCCGGCCCTTCTCGTTGCATTACCGCATCTGTATCGATGCACACGCACGCAGACGGCCGCTGGAGACGCGCACTCATGGGACCGCGAGTGCATCGGGCGAAAACGTGCAAATACACGGGGCGTGTAGCGGGGTGAATCGAACTGCATCGGCACACCGTGGTTCGAGAGAGCCACGACCATAATACCAATTCGAGCCGAGGCAACCGATAGGGGGGGACCCGAAGCGACGCGTCGCGCGTCGCGTCCGACAGAGAGAAAAAGAGCGAGGGCACGTGTGCCCCGGGGATAAGGGGTGCAGTAACGTAGGAGGAGGGGGCGGGTGGGGGCCAGAGGGGCCGCAAAAGGGGAGAGCGAGAGAAAGAGAGAGAATGACCGTGTGGAAGGCTATGGTTTTCGAAATAGTTCGGGCCTTTTCTGCGTTTAGTTTTTTGCCACCAGCGCGTGGCGTCAGGTTACGTACAGTTTACACGCCGGATTATTCGCTTCTTCTTCCTATACGATCACCTCTCTCGTTTTTCTCCTTACCGTCTCATCCATCTCCCCCCTCCTACCGCCCTCCCCGCGTCAGTTTATCTCTTTTCTTTGCACGGTTGAGGGGGAAACGGGGCACGACGATCGACGCCTGATACGAGGATCCTTCCATCGGTATGTCTTTCCGTTTCTTTTTTTTTTCTTTCTCTCTCTCTCTCTCTCTCTCTCTCTCTCTCTCTCTTTCTCTGTTCTCTCATCTTTTTGTTGCTTTCGTTTTGTCTTTCTGCTTGGTTTCCATCTTTTATTCGCTCCTCCTCTTCTTCTTCTGCGATCCGTGCTTGGTCTAGTAGACTAGCGGCTTCTTTCCCATGGTTCTCCGGATTCTCTCATGGGTTATCGGGGATCGTTCTCGGATTCTCTAATCGTTAGCCTGATCGGTTTGTTTCCCCGGACCTGGGATTCTTTTTCGGAGACTCTCGGGTGGGCGCGCAGCTGCTGACAATTTCTTCCGATCGTTTATTCCTGTATTAAGGTCACGCAGGTTTTTATTGGTTTTGGACGGTGGTTGGTCGAATCTATTCTGTTTACACCGAGAGATGAAGATCGGGGAACGGTCGAGACAAATTCTGAAAGAAGACGATTCGTCGAGGAGATTTCTATATTAACACCTTGTCGTATCATTTGCTTTAGATCTATATTTATTCTAACGTCTTTAATATGTTATTACGGAACATAGAAGAAATTTTTATAGAACTACATTTATTTCAGTGCTTGAGTGTCGATTACAAATAAAATTTCGTCAAAATAGAGAGACATGAGATTCATATTTGTTAGAATTTCTTAAAAATCTTCAGTCTAACTCGTTGTAATATGACAAGGGATTAATTGTTTATTGTTAATTGTTCAGGGCGTTAATGGTTGGCGAACACCTTGTAGAATTCCGTAGAACGTTTTGCTTTTGCGTCTGTTGTCTCTTTGTTGGACGTGTTCAGTTGAATCAAGTACACGGTCGGAAATTATTCTGTTTGTGTAGCAGTTCGATTGTTTAATTTAGTTTCTGGAAGAGTGTTTGATTCTTCTGTGAAAAAGAATTTTGACCTGTTCGTTATTAACAGTTTTGGTCAGTCTAACCACGGGAGAACGGTTTCCCGGCGACTTGTTTCGGTTTCTCGTTGGGAGCAAAATATTTCCCGCGACGTTTCAAAAAGTTGGCGCGTAACGCGGTCTGAATGGACGTTTCTTATTGTAAAAAGCCGGCCAGGACATCTGCGCTCGACAATATTTGGACACGTCCGCGACGACACACAACTTTTGTCCAGCCGCATTTCAATGCGGACGCCTCTGCTCGAAACTCGCCACCGCATAATAGAATACGTCGTAAATATGAAAATTTCCAAGCACTTCGAGAAAGGTCGCCTCGACGGAAGCCATCAAACTTTCGGAAATTCGATTGACTGCTGAATTTATCCTCGAAATCGTTACGGAAGATTTTTTCCGTGAATTCCGGAAATTTAATAAATTTTATACGAACTCGCCGAAGAAAACGTTCGCTCTTTCGGCGAAGAGATTTGCTATCAAAGGCTACCTAGGAATTACTATACTCTCGGAAAAGTTATATCTCACAATTTGGAAAAAGCAACATGCTAATTGCCGGACCATGGATCTTTAAGCAAAATTGAAATCGTTTACCTTGATTGCAATGATTAAGTTCAAAATAATTTATTTCTTTCCTTCATGATTTTAATAGGTTGAAATTTATATCTGACAATTTTATGAAAGTATTATATTAAATACGAGACTACGGATCTTTATACAAAATACAAATTGTCTACCTTAACTGCAACGATCAAGTTAGAAATAATAATTTATTTCCTTCCTTCACTATTTTAGTAGGCTGAAAATTTATATCCAACAATTTGAAGAAAGCAATATGCTAATTACTAGACTACGGATCTGTATGTAAAATAAAAACCGTCTCCCTTTACTGTAATGATTAAGTTAGAAGTAATAATTTATTTCCTTTCTTAGTGATTTAAATAGACTAAAATCTATAGCTCACAATTTGAAGAAAGTAATATGCTAATGATTAAACTGTGGATCTTTATGCAAAATACAAATCGCTTACCTTAAGTGCAATGAAAGGGGTAGGAATAACAGTTTATTCCTTATAGTGATAATTTTAAACAGCTGAAATTTATATCTCACAATTTGAAGAAAGTAATATACTAGTTCCTAGACCACGAACGTGTATGCGAAATAAAAACCGTCTACCTTAATCGCAAAGGACGGAATAGATATAACAATTTATTTCTTTTCTTAATCATTTTAATGGGCAGTAACGAATGTACCACTTTTAAATTCGTCTAGGATCTTTATATTTCTTCTAGTTCTCCTAGTCTCTTTTGCCATAAATGCATGCAATCCAAAATCTACTACCTATACAACGAAATAATTTATTTAGTTGGAAACATTCAAGGTTGCTTATCTTCCTCAGAATGCAGAGTGTACTTAGATAAATTACTTACACAGTCATCTAGAACATTGTTTAAAAGTATTGCTCGACAATATCGCTATCGTACAAATATTACGACTACGATGAAAAAGTGCGTTGAATTGAAAGGGGTGAAATAGTTTCCATTAATAAGCAAGCTTCAGCGATTCCATTTTGATTAAACAATAACATATATTTATCCTTACTAGGTACATTAATTTCCCCGCTTCCAAAGCAGCTTTTACAGTATCTTTAAACTAGATTAACGCAGAAAAATTGTAGAAACGCGAACGTTGAACCGAGGAATCGTTTGTCACGCGACGGGAGCTGTGATCCGTCGGCACGTAGGCCTACCCGTTCACCGAACAGTTTAGCAGCATTCCAATTCTGACTTCAAATATTACAAATATTGCAATGCTGATTCGGTAAAAATTGAAAATCATAAACCTATTACCACGTTTCGATCGCGTCTCCACTTAAACATATTAAACAACGCTTGCAAAATAGGAACAACGGCGACAACGTTAAACTATTATCGAAGCACAAACACCAGAAAACGTTGTTCCGCTGAGATTGACCGTGCAGCATTATATTTAGCTGGAAAAATGAAAGATTTCACGGGACTTTAATTTGTAGCACCGATAGAGACGCAACGAACATTTTCTTAGGGAATCTAGTCGGGACAGCAGGTCTCCGGCAAAGATTTCTCTCGGTTGAATGTCGTTTCATCCAATTAGTCCAGCCGCGAATATTTATTCAAAAAGCAGCTGGGATTCGCGGGCAAACGACGGGATTCAGTTCGCCGACGCCGCCGCGCGCGGCGAGAAGCTTTATTGTGATAGTAATTCCATCCCATCCGGCCGAGGATGTAAATTATTTTGTAGTCCGGGCCCTGAATGAAGAGTTCATTAGCAGCACTTGTGCGTCTTTGTCGTAATTACTGATGGAACCTGCACGGTTCCAGTCCGGGAACACGTAAGTTCGGGGGAAGAAATCTGCGTGAACGTTGTAATTAAATTGTCGCGCATCGCCGACTTCATTATTTATATGCTTATTTGCGCCGCATAATGCGCGCGAGTGTAACGAATTGTACGTAGTCGCGTCGCATAGAAATTAATTAAAACGAACAAATTACAAGAGTTGTAAAAAAAAAGAAGAAAAAACGAAAGCAAGAGAGAGAAGGAGGCACGACGACGAAGTGGTAGAACAGGAAGAAGAAGAAGAAGAAGAAGAAGAAGAAGAAGAAGAAGAAGAAGAAGACGACGTAGAAGAAGAAGACATAGAAGAAAAAGTACACGTACACAGGGACGCGCGCGCGTGCTCGGTACGCTAAATTAATTGCTGGCGACCACTATGAATTTGTTTCTCGCTCGCGGAGAAAATCTTTTCGCGCACCTTTCGAGGCCGATTTTTCGCCAGAACGGCCGAATCCTCTGCGACGAAACGTTCAGACAGTCGTTTCCCGTCTTTTTTTCGCTTTTTGTCGTTGTTTTTTTTTCTTCCTCCGAGAAATATTTGATAAAGGAAACGGGCGGGAGGAATCATTAGCGAAGACTGAGGATCGGACGTCTTCGAATTTATTCCGGGTCCACTATTTATTCCGGATGGGCTGTTAATTGTGCTCGTCGTGCCAACTAGCGATAATGCTCGATTTCCATCGGGCCTGGACTCGATTCTCCTAGATTGCCAGTTAGAGGGACAGCTTGATACTGCAATTAACGGTCGACAGGCTTCATTCCGAGATTGAATTTCCAACTTTCGTCGATATCGCGATTAAACCTACACCCCCCTTGTATTCTCCGGTGACTCGGTTTAAGTATGATCCTCTCGCCTCGGAGACGCGCCATCCGGCTCACGGTAATGGAGCGACCATGAATCGAGTCGAGAAACTTATTCTCATCTCCTTAAAGTAGCCCACCAGCCTTCTCGATCAGATTTTTCAATTTCCCCGTCGACGCGGCGTAACACGATCGTCGATACTCGTCGTCCACGCTGCTTCGGATCGCCTATCAGTCTCGGAAAGTGAACTATTGGGAAATGAGATTTGATATTACATTCTCCATCATTTTTTCCAAACTTGATTCATTGATATGGAAGGTGTACCCTCTGGAATTTCGACCATGACACGCGGAACGACGAATCTAAACTAGAACTTTCGAAGGTTTCGTCCAGACCCCTTATACTTATTGGCCGTAACTCAAACGTTCGTTCTAAAATTCGTGGCATCCCCCGACACGATTCTTCTATACGCATCGAGCACACTAAGCGAGATTAATATTCTGCTTTCAAATAGGTATTGAGGATCCTTAATCTCGGAATAAAGATTGAACTCGATCGACTTGCAGTCGAAAAGAAAAAAGACGGAGGCAAAAGTGCAAATGGGAAAGGCATTGCACTGATGAAGACAGTTGTACGGATACTAAAACGTGAAAAAGACGTTATATACGGCATTGCCAAATGATCAGCGGACCCCTGGTTTTTATGGCTAGACCCGAGCCTACTACAGCATCAAATTCGAGATATAAACAATTCTCAATAATAAGCAATAAACTCGTTCCTCCCACGGTTTCATTCTCCTCCGGGGTTCGTTTTTTCTCTGTCGTTGAAAGAAACAGGACTTAAATGTCCTAGGTCGCTTTCCAGGATCGATTCCCAAGGATCACGAGGTCCCACGTTCGTTATACTCCGCAAAATCAAATCGAGGAACGAAAACAATCTGGGGTTCACGGGAACCGCGACGACCGCGGCGACAATGATC
This sequence comes from Agapostemon virescens, assembly GCA_028453745.1. NCBI lineage: Eukaryota > Metazoa > Arthropoda > Insecta > Hymenoptera > Halictidae > Agapostemon > Agapostemon virescens. The sequence goes on along the minus strand of CM052097.1, from coordinate 1,176,270 downwards.
CGAAACTGCGAGGCCTCGCTTGCTCCGGATGGCATTGAGTCGCCATCGGTATGCACAAAGATACTATGTCTCAGGTAAGAGGACAGGACACACGTTGTTCGCCGGTCTCTTTTCAATCGATCCGCTCGAGGACAGAGGAGACGGAAAGCCGAGGAGGCAGAGAGACGCCGAGCGGTGTTCGCGATCCGACGCGTAAAAACGTGCGGCCAACGTCCCACGGATGCGAATAATCGAATGAAAACGGGTCCGTCAGGGGTCTGCCACCTCCTCAATGTCCGAGCTAATTTGTCGAAGAATCGAGTTTTGAAATTTGAGAAGAACCCGAGGCAAAACGGAGCCTGCAGGGACTTGTCAGCGAGCCTTTTCACGTTCCCTTCAATTCTCGAGCCTCCCCGCTTCTCGCGGGTCACAATGAGTACCCGCGGCTTGACCCATCGTGTTTGTGGGACATTTTCAAATTCGAAATTGTCTCCGCCACGATGTTTTTTCACGTGTGCCCTCGCGGCCCGGACGACACAAAGCGCGAGAGGACCGCTCGCTCGGTTTCCGGTGCCTGGCTATCGGACGTTTATATCGTTCCCTTTGTTCGTCGACCAAACGTTTCGCACCAGCCGAAAAATAGAGTCTCCTCTGTCGACGACGATTGACAATTTTGTCGATACACGATCTCCAACGATGTCGTGTTTGATGCTGTAACCGGAGTCTTGTTATTTTGGTTGGTCCGTGGTCGATATTCTAGTCGAACTGCGTGTATTCTGTTCGACAAGAAGATGTTATTGTGAGACTCGAGTTTTGCTGGATTTGGGGATCATAATCGCATGAATACTCGTGTTTTCATCAGGTGGTGGCTGTAACACAGCGTCTGTCGTGCAATAGACGTTTATTGCACCAATAGAAGATTTTCGGTTGCTTGTAGTTTGCTCTTGGTGCAGGCAAATCTATTTTTCTTCGTCGATTAATATGTACAGAAGCTGACTGCTTGATGCAGAGACGGTGGATAAAATTAAGTAGCTTGTTGAAATCTTTTACAATGTGTACAAGAAGCATTATCCAGGTAATACTGTACAGATCTCTATGAAACGATTATTATTTAGACTTTATCTTAGGTTATTCCATAATTGTTTAAAGTTCGCGATGCACGTCTCAACGTATTGTAATGGATCTTTTAACCGGCGATTTTTATTGTGAACCAATAAGTCGTTGAATTTGTTTGAGGTTACAGTGTAAAAGAAGATTTCTAAGCTTCGTTTTGTTGAAGTGTAATTATTGAAAATCTATTGTATACCAATGACAAGAATTTCTTTATTTAGATTTTATCTTAGGTTATTCCATAATTGATTAGAGTCCACGGTGCATGACTGAACGTATTGTAATGGATCTTTTAACAGGCGATTTTTATTGTGAACCAATAAGTCGATGAATTTGTTTGAGGTTACAGTGTAAAAGGAGATTTCTAAGCTACGTTTTATTGCAGTGCAATTGTTGAAAATTTGTTGTATACCAACGATAAGACTGTCTAGCTTTAGCAGTCACTCGTGTAGTCTTTAGCATTTCAGTTCGCCTGTCTATCTTAGGTTCGTCAATCTATCTTCTATTACTCATCCTTGAACTTTTTCATGTTTCAATTATCCTTTATTGACCACCATACGGAAAGAACCTGCACTATACCTCACCAGAAGACTTATATCTTCTACCAAATTCAGTTTCTCTCCAGCATTCGTATTTTCATTCTCATTCACTTCTGTACAGTTTCTACAGTTTTATCTAGAAGACGACTACCAGTAATTTCGTACTTCGTCTGTAGTTTATATTTCGTTCAGAAATTGCACCTAATAAAATATATTAAGTTTCTGGAATACAACAAATCTTGTTAATTGTTATCTGGTAATAGCTTACTTCGCTATTAATAGCAGATTAACAATCTTTCCACCTTAGCACAGTTGTTAATATCGTCTTAGCGACATGACTTTTCAATTATTACTTATATGAAATCGCCTTAAAGACTGTTCATAAAATACACACCTGATCGTCGAAGCTGTTCACATGATTTAACACTAGAACTACCGAACAATAAATCCAACGATATACATTGCTTTGTAATAATAACGAGACTGTATCTATTTATTGTAAGGTATACGTCATTAAAGAAGTACATCTAAATGTTTCTGATAAAAACATTTTTATAACTTCAATAATTGCGAAAGAAAAAACTAGTTACCAGTCAAGATTGATTTAACATAATCACAAAATTTAATGTCTCGTCTAGAGTGATAGTTTCGCAGTCTAGAGCCGCAACTGTTGACAATCGTGCGATCAAATTTGTCGATGTTTTTCTGCAAAAACGTATCAGACCGAAACCCTGTCACGTCGAAATTCATGGCTCCCTGCGGTTGTTCCTTGCCGATCGTCAGGAAGCCCGAATTACCGGCGCTAATGAAATTTTAAACCCCAATTTGCAACTTCGTTTGCCATTTTCCTCCGCGAACGCGATCTTCTACCTCGTTAACGGAGACTTTCCTCGGGTGTAACGCTAGAACAAGAGTCGTCGAGCACCGGAGGGTATCTTTCACCCTTCTCGGTGACGAAAGAAGCACCCTAACTAGCGTCACCTATCGAGGAACAGTGCGGCTGTGTCTTCGCGTTTCCAGAAGCGGGGACGTTGCCTTCTTTTCCGCGGTTTCTGGCAGCTTCGGGGAGACTCTCTCCCTTCCTCTCTCTCTCTCTCTCCATCTCCCCTTTTCTCTCTCACGCATTTTGACATTCTTCGGCGACAATGCGAAACCCGGGATGGCTGCGAGGGACGACGGAAATTGCCTAGATGCAAGTTTCGAGACTCACGTCGGCGCCTCCATTCGCGAGTCTCTCCTCGCTGTCTCACAATAGTGATGCTTCCGCGGTTAGGCGAAAATTGCATTGTCCACTTTCCTCTCGTTGCCTTGCGTTTCCACCGTGATTTTTCTTCGGGCTCCCCTTCCCGGCTCTTCCTTTTTTTTTCTTCTTGCCTGTTCGCTCCTTGCGTTCCTCGTGGTCTCCCGGCTAGGGTGTCGCGAGGAAAACAACGACGTCGTTGTTGCACTTCGTTTACTCACTGACGGTGTTTACCTCGTTGCTCGAGGGGAATATTGGGAGAGATTCGCAAACACGGAAGGAACGCGCATTATCATTCGACGAGCGGGAGGGTTTAAAAAAAAAACGAAGAAGAAAAAAAAAGGACGTCGAGGAAATGTCTATGAGCCTCGCTTCTTGCCGAGTGCTGGATTCACTCGAGGCCGTCATTTCCGTCACGGAATATATTGTATCTGGCTGCTGCGGGAACTATCGTACTCGAGAATACTCTAAACGAGAGTTTAATTGCAATGAGAAAACCCGTATATATACATATATCTATGTGCACCGCGATGCATTTGGTATTTAGGCTTCGAGTTTCTTCGAAAATGTGTAGCCTGACCATTTTTCAGACCTGTTGACGCTATTGCTTCGTCCTAGTAACAGTTACTAATAAAATTCAGCTGCAAAATTCTTTGACAATGTCTGGGGGAATCGGTTTCCAAACCTGTTGGCATCATTGCTTCGTCGAATTGTAATTAATTGGACAGGATTTTTCATATAAATTCACCCCATGCTATATTGTGACGAGTCAGAGCGTCACGTATTGGGTTATATTACTAAACAATCATAATATTTTTCTAAGTAATAAACACTGATCAAAGAAAGCATTATTGTCACCAATATATCCTAACAAGAATGCAAGTTTCTTTATTGTATCGTGATAGAAATGAATTTTATTTCACTCGTTAAACTACGCAGTGAACGAAATGAGTATGTATAAGAACACAGCTGATTTCAATTAATCCCTTGCCGTATTATGACGAGTCAGACTCGTGACGAAGATTTTAAATAACGTCAGATAGAAATATTATGCCTGCCTGTTTAGAGGAAATCAAATTTCATTGCTTTGTAATCAATATTTAAGCAAGGAAGTAACTATAATAGTCTAAGAGATATATATTGACTTCTCTTCTGTAACATTTTTAACCACAAAAAAATTATAATATTGTATAATATTATAGTGATTGTATCATTCATTTCTGCCATTGTTTGCTTATATACCATTCAATTCAAACGTGCTTATATAATTATACTTCTCATTACTTCTACATAGAAATACAGTTGTATAAAAACTATAAATTTTCTTTTTCCCTCTGCAACACTTTTGACGATGGGGATGTTAGAATAACTGTAGAGCCGAAGAAAATGGCATAGCAAGGGATTAAGAAAGGAAATATATTTTGACTAAATTGTTATTTGTTGCAGTTGAAACAAACAATTTTTACTTCGCCTAAAAATTTGCCGTCTGGTTATAAGAATGGTCCACGGTCCGAGGGTTAATTAACCCCTTGACGTATTACAACGAGTCAAACTCGTGATGAAGATTTTGAACAAAGTATAAAAATATCAATTTCATCCTTTCTTCTTTGATAAAATTAAATTTGATCCTTTTGTAATCAATATTTAACACGTTAAACGCTACGTCAATCCCTTGGGACTGACGGTAACAATTTTACGCAATAGTATATTATATATAATTCGTATAATATTTGTTAAGAAAAACGATCTTCATACGATGGGAGTGCCATTAAAAAGCCCTTGCCTGATATCTTTTATTTCTTGTATGTGGTCTTTATTTTTCTTTATTGATTCTCTACTTTTTGTTCATGACCACTTGTATTATATTTCAAATCTTGTGTCACATAATAAATAATAATTTCAAGGCTCCTGTCCTTCAATATTAAAAAATATTCACACTATTTCGATAGTCAAACTTGAAAACAAAAATGGGGTTAGCAAGCCTTCCGCTTACTCGCAGTTGCAACTTTCCATTTAAAGTTTAATAACAAGTGACATGAGAAGTTAAACAAAACTGCTCCGCCTTTAACATGTTAACAATTGAAGTAGATGTAGCAATGTAAAAGATATAAATTACCTTTTCTCTTCTGTAACATTTTTAGGGATGAAAATGTTATAATAATTGTAGCTACAAACGAAAATAGCATGGGGTTAATGTAACCTGAAAACGTCTGTATTTAACACTAGAGCTACCAAACCAGTCATTTTGACTGGTCCCAAATTATTTCTATGTACTTTTTTAATGACGTATACCTGACAATAAGAGTTGTACGAAGTTTTAATAGATGTACTCTTGTTATTATTACGAAGCAATATATATCGTTGGATTTATTGTTCGATAGTTCTAGTATTCATATCGCAAAAAATTGAATTGCATTTTTATATTATTTCTTTGTCATTGAAAAATTGAATTTGTATCAAAGGAGCAACTATACGTACTTGTGGTTTAAACGTTCGATAATAGACGACGGGTGGTTTTATAGTTTTGTAGACTTCAGTCTCGCCGATGAAAATTTTTAATTCTTTTCCCTTCCGTTAGGGAATATGGGTTTCTTCGATCATTTTTCCCGGCGCGCGTTGCATCCGCGCTTTAACTTGACCGACGACGAGACGATGCTTTGATGTTTGAACTGGGAAATGCAACGCGGAAAGTTCTGTCACTTACGTATCGTCTACACGCCCGCGGACTTTCAGTCGACTCCCTTTGATGCGGCGGCGAGGCTGCAGAAAATTGCATTTGATTAGAAGCACGTTGTATGGATGAAATATTGTTGATATCATCAGTCCCTCGGTTTTATTTTCTTTATCCGATGGAATCTTTATTTCCGCGTTGCGTTTAGTCGAGACGATAGATTTATTTGTTAACAGTCTGCATAATATTCGTGCAGTTATTACATTGCAGTTATTACAATTGTGCAATTCGTTCATTTATGACACAAATAAATAGGTTTAATATAAATCAGTAAACAGGTTCGGAGAATTTAAGATCATCGACACACTGTCCTCAATTTACTAAAATTATTAACCCCTTGACCTACAACATTGTGACGGCCTCACGATGCAGATTTTGAACAGAGTTTAATAAATGTGTATATTATTAATTTCCCTTTTAACCGAAATAATATTCTATGTTGTTATTAATGTATATCCACTGGAGAACATAAAGGGACACAATAGTCACAAATTTTCATATATAATTACTGCAACAGTAAAATTAATACAGTCTAATAAATATGTATGTTATTAGTTCCGCTGAAATCGAAATAATATTCTATATTGCTATTAATGTACATTCACCGAAGAATATAAAGACATACAATAGCTATAAATTTTCATATATAATCCCTGCAATCGTAAAATTAATAGAGTCTAATAAATGTTATTAATTTCCCTGAAACCGAAATAATATTCTATATTGTTATTAACGAACATCCCCTGGAGAACATAAAGGCACACAACGATTATAAATTTTCATATATAATCACTGCAACCGTAAAACGAATCCATTCACAAAATGAATGAGTGAGTGAAGGGGTTGAAGGAAGAAAGGAATCTTTACTTTGCTTCTGTCCCTTGTAATTTATACGCAACAGTTTCGTTTCGCATAAAGATCCGTATTCTAGCCAACACTTAAAAGCGCTATACCAGATTCTGGCTTAATTTATGTGCATCAGAAGTTTGTTTAAATAAATATCAGGTTGTGTATTGTTCATTCTTAAAGAAGTTGCACAAACAAGTATAGAAAATTGGTCTTAAGATCATTAATTTTACTTTAATCACAATTTATATACGGTAACCAGCGATGGGAAGGACGATATTTATGAGATAAAGTAGCTCGAACATTGAAATCAGTGGAAACTATGGTGATCTTTCTAGAATTCGTTTCTGTGGACTCTAAAACCGATCTACAGACCTTCATACAAGTTACACAATCTATTGTTATAAAATTTTGACTGAAATTTAATTTAATCCTCAACGTAAACTAAACCCTTAAAATTTATTTTTCAGTATTTTAAACACGACACACAATCCATTATTATAAAATTTCGACTCGAATCTAATATATGCACTGTTTACAGCGCCCTGAAATAGTATCAAAAATCGAAGACTGAGTAATATAAAATTACAGCCAGTTGCAACACGCGATTTTGGCTAGACTCGCCACGCGACAATCAATATCGCAGCAAACGGATTAGGCTCGAGAACGGACCGGAGCGATTTCCACTATCCCGCAATAGGATGCTCTTACCGCTTGTTTCCTCTAAACCGCGCTAAAGACCACCTACCCCCTAACCATCGTCTATCCGTCTATCCGGTGGCAGGCCCACTCCCACGCGTCCTTCTCGGCTGGCATCCTGTGTTGTTGTAGTGTCACGACCATCAACAATCAACACCCTGGAGAGTAACGGTGTGGCGTGCGAGGAGTGAAAAAGAAGAAGAGAGTAACAGAGGGGTAAGAGGGCGAAAAGGAAGAAAGAATAAAAGATAGAGAGAGAGAGAGGAGGGGGTGAGTCAGGGAGAGGGGGACCCAGAGAGCGAGAGAGAGAGAGAGGGAAAAAGCAAAGTTGGAAAAGGGAGAAAGAAAATCAGAGGAAAGGAGGGACGAGGTGGGAGGGAGGGGGATGGTTTGGTCGTCCTCCACCCCCGCGGAGGATGGCGCGATGGTGATGGTAACGGTGACGGTGACGGTGGATACGACGGAAAAATGTGTGTGCCGGGGCTATTCCGGCAGCTCGTGGGAGAGCTCGTTCGATTCTCAGTGTCTGGAAATAATTAGAGGCCGAGGTGGCCCGGGTGTTGCCACGGCAACCGCCAATCAGAGGGCAAAGAAAAATTTTTCCCTTTATATCGCGCATTTTTCTGTGCTTGCCCCGCGAAAAAGGGGCTCGCGGCGGTGCGGAGCGGGCGCGAGCGCGGGTACGACCGTGTAGAAGAAGGATGAACGGAGGGTGCGGGGGTGGCAAACCCCGCTCGCTCTGCGGATCGCTGCCGAGGGGGGTTGCCGAGCCGTTCCGTCATCCCCGCAGAAGATAATGTATGCAGAGACACGTTGAAACATGTGGATATATGCACACCGTCGACGACAGGGTAAGGGTGTGCCGGTGTACACACTCGCAGAGCCACGCGAAACACCCTGGAATCTCGATTGCACGTTACCACTCTGCGCGCACTCTTGTCTTCACGGTTCGCTGTGAACGCCGCAGCCTCGACTACGTTCTAAGAGCTCCTGCGAATTTTCTTCGCCGACGGACACGGGGCCGTGTCGAGCTCTTCCTCCTCCTCCTTCTAGTTGCTTTCGCGATGATTGTTGTTGTTGTCTAACGTGGCTGCTTACCAAACTGATACGCGTGATACGGAGTACAGCCGGTTTTAGGGAGCACTATGATTTCATGCTCCGGGGTGCAGGACTTGCGGGAGTCTTGCTACGTTCGTTTAACTGCTGTAACGTTTCAACGGATTTAGATATTTGTTTCGGGGTACGTTTTATGGATCGGTGAACTTGGTTTTAGGATATCGTTGACGCAGAGTTTAGACATATTTGTATAATTATGGGGAATGTTACACGTATTGATAATTAATTTTGTAAGGGGCAGTTAGTTTTCAAGACTCTGCTTGAAGTTCTGATTTGAGGGTTCAGGACGCTTTGGAACCTTGCGGAGTACGTTAGGTATTTGCTCAAAATTTATTTATCGCTTCCAGGTGCTCTTTTCTTCATTTCGCTGCTGTAATATTGCTTCTGGTTTGAGGGCTCAGGACTTTTTGGAACCTTGCGGAGTACGTTGGGTATTTGCTTAAAATTTATTTGTCGCTTCCAGGTGCTCTTTTCATCATTTCAATGCTGTAATATTATTTTGGGGGTACGTTCCATATATCGATGACTTCGGTTTTAGGATAATGTTGCATTAACATTTAGACATATTTATAGAATTATTTTTGGAAACTTTCCACGTATTGATAATTAATTTTGTAGGAGGCAGTCAGTTTTCAAGACTTTGCTTCAAGTTCTAGTTTGAGGGTTCAGGGCTTTCTGGAACCTTGCGAAGTATGTTAGGTATTTGTATGAAATTTATTTGTCGCTTCCAGGTGCTCTTTTCCTCATTTTACTGCTGTGACATTGAAAGAGATTTCTACATTAATTTTGGGGGTACATTCCATGTATCGATAATCTATAATTATGGATATGATTGAGGATACTATGATTATTTCTGGAATACGTTCCACGTGTTGTTCATTAATTTTGTAAGACACTGCCAATTTTCAAGACTCTGCCTCAACTTCATGTTTGAGGCTGCAGAACTTGTTGGAACCCTGCAAGGTTTGTTGCGTATTTAAAAGAAACTTGTTTGTCACGACCAAGTGCTCTTACTTTCATGTAACTACCGTAACATTTAAATATATTTATGTGTTTATTTGTGGGGTACGTTTCATCCATCGATGATTTAGGATGCTGCCGATTTTCAATACTCTGCCTGAACTTCATGTTTGAGGCTATAGGCCTCGTTGGAACGTCGTGAGATTCTCTCGAAGATTATAAGCAATTTATTTGTCATTTCTGGGTGCCTGTATTTTCTTCATTTAGCTGTCACAGCACTCAGGCAGGTTTCGAAATTTATTTCTCGGTTGACATGTATCGATGACTAGCATGGCAGGGTGCGAAAGGGTTGAAAGACTAGTTGCTGTGATAAATTCACACTCGTTAATTTATTGTTTCATTTAGCACACTCGTTGCCAGCGTTCGCTTTAGCTATAGGATTCATAGCTATAACAATTGCAGGAGGCAGAAACCTAATCGAAATTTCATTTTTTGCTTAACTGATGTGTCAAGAAAAATACATTGATGTCTTGAAATTATTATAATCTTTATTTAATTTGGTCATAAATGTATGAAACGATCAATCTAACCGTAACGTTTTATTAAATGCAACGTATTCTCTTATAAAATATTGGAGAAGTTGTAAATATAACGTTATGTGTTTACCATTTTTGTTTTTTCTTTCTGTAAAATACAAAATCGCGACTTACACTTATTGTATGGAGATTTTGCAGTCTTCAACTTAATAGTTTTAATAGAATTTGAAATTATATTATAAATTAAATTATAAATATTTTCTTTAGTTGTATTATAAGTTCAGTATAAAATTTAGACACACTCGCAATTGTTGAATAAGCTCTACTATATACAGTCTTTATCATGAGCTGTGGTTATAAATGAAATAAAACATTATATGAACGAATAGTCGACAATTCCGATTCTATAATATTGGAATAATTGATAACAATTAAGCCTAGTAAAAAATCATGTATTTTCTCGACGTATTGGACTTGGTCTTGCACAGCGAACTATTTGGCTTTCTTGTATACAGAAAATGTTCACTATCCAAGACATTTAAAAAGATATTTTCATAAACAAAAGCAGAATGTATCACTTGGAGTGCATTATCACAAAAATCCTTCCTTCCTGTTGAATCTTGCTTTTTAGGTATAATTAATTTTGAGTAGCAGGATATAAATTCTGTCTGAAAGAACGCGAAATACAAGAGGTGGGGATTATAATGTAATTTCCACGATAGATTACGAACGAATTGACCAGACTTTGGAAGTGCAAGCATAAGCTCGATGTTCGACTGGACCTTGTCATTGTTCTGCAGTAGCTTTTACAATTACATGCATTGCAACTGCAAATCCCGTTGCGTGTAGCCATAAAAGAACTTTCTAGCGGCGAAGAATCTTTGACGACATGGCAACCAGCCATCCCATTAGAAACGGGAACGAGATGTTGTTTATTATTTCGTTTGCGCGATGCCACGGTGAGACGAAAACATTCTCTTTGATGTGCCACCGCGTCTCGTGGCATCGGCTTTTTCAATTAATGCCAAAAGGAGTGTCTTAGCACACGACACCCCATGGAACACTTCACGTCGCTTTCAAAAATGGCGTGCGTGTGCCAGAAGAGACATGTGTCCTATTGAAGGCACGCCGAGGAACCGGCTCTGATCACTATGATGACTCGGGAAACGCGGGAATACTAGTTTCGTTTCGACAATTGCTATTTCACCGACTCTGCACCTTATCCTTCGTAAACTAACGGTTGTTCAGCTAATTCATAAAAATGCCATCATCGTTTACAACTGAACTTATAATTTCCTCTCGAGAAGCGAATTCTCTTTGCGTCTAATGAATTTAACCAGTTCTTATTGGATCGAGTGATTTGGAAAAGTATATGGTAATTGTGAAGTTTGAAATAGTCAGCTTCGACTTCAGTGACCTTGAAATCTGTTGTCGAGGGTATAATTCTGAACAACTTGTGTGCGTGATAGGCGCTCACTATCAGTTTTCTACATAATTAAAATAGAATATAAATAAACTATATGTATTACGGATTCAATCTAAAAGAGATGCTTTACACTGTCCTTGCGTTTGCGGGTCTGAAGAACCCGTGTAACACCTCAGACTTACGTTATACAGCCCTGAAATAAAAAAAATCTATTATATTATTGCTGCTGACTAAGAAACTAGGTTTGATCGGATTTGGATTAAGTTTGGATCAGTTTTTGGGTTGGAGATACGGAGAGATGGGTGGAGCCCCCGCACACGTGTTTCTCAAAGATTCGCCGTACAATTAATAATTTTTCACATTAGTATTGATAATAAATTTAATTTTTAATTTATGGGTACAGAAAGTTACCCTACTTGAAAAATACTAACTCAAACCTAATAGGAATCGACCTGTTCTTGCTATTTCATTCGTTTATGTTTTCATGTATTAGATACATCATTGCCATTATTTTAAAAAAGACGTCTAACCTTCCAGAAAAATTTGGATCGTTTTTTGTACCCGTAGATGCATGCAATATTTACTGTAATAATAACCGTTTTTGTCTAGTATCTTGAAAACTAAAAGGGAACTTGAAAAGCTACTTGACTGTTATTAAAATCGAGGCGGTCTCCCACAAAATGCATAATAATCAAATGTACTTTTAATTAGTGGTAAATATATGAACTGATAACCCTTTGTGTTGCAACGTGTCAGTGAATTTTCTAAACATCTAATTGTTTATGTGACTATCGGAGAATATCTACGCATACAATAGCTATAAATTTCTATCTTCTTTTACGAAATTACAGGCGACAAAGATCTAATCATTGTAACCATAAAATAAATCATAGTGTAAGGGGTTAAGATGTAACGCTATTTTTTAATCACATTACTTTATGATAAACAAAATTTTATTCAAGCAGTGGATAATAAATGAAAGTAGACGGCGTATTCAAATAAAATAATAGATTTGTTGTACATTTATTTTTTTCACAGAATCGTCTTTATAAACGTTATAGAAACAAGTTATTAGTATTAATTGGTATTTCAATACTTGAACATAACCTATTTACTATACTATAATTCTATAATTCTATACTATACTATAAATTCTCCAAAATTAATGTAATTTCAACGAAATCCACCAAAATAACTGTACAAGAACAAATAGTCATGGAAAATTTCTCATTCACAGTTCACGAGGCATATTTATTGCAAAACGGCTCCTTCAGATAGGGGAAGAGGATAAAACTCGATAAAATTAAAAACACGATTTTTCTTTCCATTATTAACAATCACTGATACTCTAAACAAATTTATCATCCATAGTTTGCGAAGCATAATTATTGCAACAAGCCTCACTCAGATAGGGAAGGGAGTAGAACTCGGTAGAATTAACAACACGATTTTTCTTTTCATTATTAGATACTACCGATACCTTAACACGTTCCGTGCCACGTGTACCATCGGTGGTACACGCTAACGTATTTAATGCGCTAAAAAGATATATTTTATAATAAGATTGTGACTAAAGAATATACATCCACCGAAAAATGAGACATTATAAACAATGCAGTACATAAAAAAAAAAAGGTATGTAATAATACATTATTCTTTAATCATGCGTCAAATAGCCCGAATGAAGAGTCGACCAAAAACTGCTCGGCTAGGAACGTGTTAAACAAATTTGAGATTCACAGTAAAGTTAAACACAGTAGAACTTGATAGACCTAACAACGCCATTTTTCTTTTCATTATTAGTAATCACGGATATCTTAAACAAATTTGTCATTCACACTTTAGGACGCATATATTTATTACAAAACGGCTCATTCGGATGGAGGGAAGGTATATCTGGATAGACCTAATAACACCATTTTTCTTTTCATTATTGGCAATCACTAATAGTTTAGACAAATATGTTATCCACAGTTCACAAGTCATATTTATCCCAAAACGGCTCGTTCAGATGGGAGAGGGGGTAAAACTCAATAAACCTAATAATGCAATTTTTCTTTGCATTATTAGCAATCACTAATAGCTTAAACAAATTTATCATCCAGAATTTACGAGGTATATTTACTGTAATACAGCTCGTTCAGATGGGGGAGTGGATAAATCTCGATAGACCTAATAATGCGATGTTTTTTCATTATTAGCAATCACTAATAGCTTAATCAAATTTATCATCTACAATTTGCGAGGTATATTTAATGCAAAACAACTCGTTCGGATGGGGAAGGCGATAGAATTCGGTAGACCTAACACCGCAATTTTTCTCGTCATTATTAGGATCCACCGATACCCAAAATAAATTTCTCATCCACACCACACGAGGTATAATCATTCCAAAACAACTCGTTCAGACGAGGGAGGGGGTAAAACTCGGTAGACCCAACAACGCGATTTTTCTTTTCATTATTAGAAACCACCGATACCCTAAACAATGGTGTCCCCGAAAAATCGTCGAAAGGACGTCCTTGCGCGCGTCAAGTTCGATGATTGTACTCGAAGGTAAATAATAAATGTCGACACGGACTGGCAAAAAGAGGCTCCTTCCGTCGAAACGAAGTGTGGGTGTTACGAACCCAGCACGGCCGGCTGAATGGTTTTTATTTTGGTTCGGTTTGACAGCAGCGGCTTTGTTTTCGGGCAAACTGAAAGCCGTACCTGTCTTAATTAACTTATTCAAACGATACCTGGCCGGATATGTAATGTCACCGGCGTGGAACATGCGAGGGACGTTTAAATGGACCGGTTCAGATACATGGCAGGTCGCACGACCATCGTGAACCGTATCAGAACACACCAAGTGTCACTATCGCGTTTTATTGGCTCCGCTGTTGGACACCATTGTGATGTCGGTTCGAAGGCGAACACGTACCCCGAGACAACAACCTAGAAAACTCGCTATAGCAAGCTCCAAAAACTTTCTAAACATTCCTCTTAACACTCCCAAAATCTCTAGAGTAATAAATCATTCGAACACCTTGCTCTTCATTCGATAACATTTTCCGAATTTCCTATAATTTCCGAGTGTTTCGAATTTCTCCAGAGTTTGCAAAGCGTCCTCCCTCTCGAGCAGTCGCGTTAACAACGAGTCACCGTTGATCGACACGTTTTGATCGGCGATGACACCGATCCTAGCGAAGATCGGGGATCAAGGATCCATCGAAGTCTCGGGTTTCCGCCGGTCAAAATTTCTTCCGGTGGCCGGGGTTCGCGCAACAGAATGCTGGGGTAACACGACACGTATATCCCATCTTGGGCAAGCACGTGGGAAGAAACCTCCTCCTAAATACGCTCATAGAAACCGTGAAAGGGGTGTGTTTCAAAACATGTCACCTTCAATATCGGCGCTGGCCATCGATCCGATACTGGACCAAGGAACCGGCCCGGTGTTCCGTTTCTCGAATCCGATCTCGCCACGGATCCTCGGCTCTTCTCTTCGATTTTCTTCCTCTGTCTCCGGTAACTCGGAGAGAATCGAGCCACGAATTCAACTCGATCGATTCCGGTCGCTTCGTTCAATCGATCCAGCCGGATAGCTCGACATTGTTGGGACCAATCTTCTTCGTCCTTCCGGTTCCGATGTTTAATCGCTGATCCGTTGCCCCAACGCGCAGGATATGGCGCTCGCGATGGTAACGGGATCGATTTATTGGCTCCCATCAGCTAGGAATTAATACTTTCTACCCGACGGTGATCCGATATCGTCGTCCTCGCAAATTCTTTCGGAATATAGACGCTTCGCGTGTCTCTCATCGAATCTCCATGATTGTGCTGGAAGTCTCGCAAAACTGTTTCACGTTCGCATTCTTTGTTTCCACATTGAATTACCACCGCTGATGAAATAGCTGGTTTCAGATATTTTAATTTGCGGTTGGTGAAACTATAAATACTTTGATTTGGAATTATTGGACGAGCTTCCTTACTCGAGCATGTATCGAAACAGGCGTCGCGCGGAACCGAAGGAAAGTTAATGGCGTCGTTCGCGGAGATCAAGGTGTGCCATTTACTTCTAGTATTGAATTACTACCGCTGGTGAAACAACCAGTTGCGGATATTGTACTTTGCAGTTAGTTAAATTATAAATATTTTGATTTGGAATCATTGAACAAGCTTCCTTACTCGAGCATGTATCGAAACAGGCGTCGCGCGGAATCGAAGGAAATTCAATGGCGTCGTCCACGTAAGTCAACGTGTACCATTTACTTCTAGTATTGAATTACTAATGTTGGTGAAATGACCGGTTGCAGATATTTTACTTTGCAGTTAGTGAAATTATAAATATTTCCATTTGAAATTATTGAACGAGCTTCTTTACTCGAGCATGTATCGAAATAGACGCCGCGAGGAATCGAAGGAAATTCAATGGCGTCGTTCGCGGTGGACGAGGTGTACCATTCACTTCTAGCAATGCCACCAGCAATACTTCTATGTATTCTAAAAAATTTCAGACAGTAATCAAGTGCTGTGCCAGTGTATCAAAATCGTCGTTTAATTACACAGATTCTTGATATTTAATTGTTAGGAATAGTTGTTAAGTAAGGATCAACGAAAAAGTCATTGTATCTGCAAGAGGTGCCACTAAAAATGTATTCTATAAAATGTTAAATAGTTCAGAGAAGTTAAACGTTATAAATTATATAATAATAAAAATGGTACGTAATTCGAGGAGTATAGCTTGAAACTCATTTATACATTTTCAGCATTCAGATGAAGATTTCAGGATAATGTTCAGGTTATTTCAGGATAATGTTTTGTTTTGTTAAAACATTGTGATATACATACAGTTCGAACTGATTCACAGTTATATATCATGTGTACGGTGTTTCTGACGAAAACCCCATAGCGAATGGTGGAGACTTCGAACTCTGTTACATTATAAATTGTATTTGTTATTAAAAAGATCGGTTTGTATTGTGATTCAAGTCAACCGTACGACAGTGGTGTGTAACATTTTACATCACTTAAAATTTGTTTACTATTCCAACAACCTATGCGAAGAGACATAGTATGACAACTTCTTTCGACATTGTTATTTAAACGAGAATTCTTAAATATTTTTAAACATATCATAGCAATTGCTCAAGCTATAAAGAAACTTCTGATAGCTAGAATGTTAACAAGAAAGAAAAAGTCCTTCAAACATTTCTAATTTCCGTACATATTTAGCTTTCGTACGCACTTTCAAGTAAATAACAAATTAAAATGCTATTTTTAATCACCTCCGTCAGTAAGTACAGCAACTACTGAATATGTTAAATATTTTGGACCTTAATTTCAATATACGTAGTACCTCTTGTAATAACATTAGCCACACTGCACCCAAACGACATTTAAAACTTACAAAACCTATTTTTCTTCGAGCAATTCAATTTTCCTCCAAGTTCCTACATACATAAATTTTCAAACATATTCAAGGATCGCTAATATTTTCGAAAATTTGCCAGTTGAATTAACAGCTAACAGCCTCACTTCCCAAGAGGATAATTTTGCATCATCGGGAGCAATCATGAGTTTCTCTCTCGTCCTAACATCAACAACGCGGTTAGCGTAATCAGCGGTCAGATACATGTTGAATAATTAATCTTCCTAATTTACGGCCGATGGACGTTAATGGAAAACCATTTGCGCGAGGAATGCAAGCACGCGCGCGCGTCAGAATTTGTCCATGAACATAATGTCCGGTAAGGAGAAAAACTTCAGCTTCGGTGATTATTGCCAAGGTTCGGTTCGTGTCGATGTCGAATTAACGTTTCATCGTTTGTGACGTGTTGATATGTTACTGTCATTCGATTTTGGCCTTTGCTGTTCCGGTTCCGTGATACGCGGACACTATAATCCACTATCAATTGCGGCCGGACCAATTCCCACTTCGATTGATGTTCCACGCGATTAACGAGACGTTACAAACTCGACACGGACGCGTTCATGCGTTTTCGCAGCTATAGACATATGTTGATCTTGCGATCGCAGTGCAAATTTTGCGAGCAGGTGGAAAAGTCCCTGTGAACGCACAGATTAGATGCGTTCCCGCGGAAAATGGCAGCATAGGCGTGCTCCCTTTAAAAATTTCTGGTAACTCGTCGAAATTACAATCCTCAAAAATTTAGCAAGATCAAAGTAATTTTGCTGATCAAATCAAAGTCGGAGAGGGGACATTTGTTATTGCTGTTATCTATGTAACCATCCCTCGTTCTTCAATCTTAATGAAAATTAATTATTTCTAATTATTTCTAATATTGCAGTGAGCCGATGAAAAATAGAATCACTCTTATAGGCTTTTAAAATATTATAATATGTTATGTTATATATATGGGCACTCAATGTGTTGAAACGAAACATTTTTGTAAAAATTTTCGTGTACAACTCAGTTTTCACTTGGCTTGATTAATTTTTCTTATTTTGGTCAGTTATATGGAACATTTAACGATAGAACTACCGGGCAGATTACAATGACTTGTTACTGATTTTTACTTTCGCAGTTATTCAAATTAAACGAAGGTCTGCACGAAAAGTTTTTGAATAAATTTTTTTATTGAAGC